>JACYXH010000426.1:955000-982500 GCA_026745465.1 Lota lota | reverse complement strand
AGAGCCAGCAGCATGTGGATGGTCTCCCTGTGGAGGCGTATCCATGTGTTCTGAGAAACGGGAATATCTGTGTTCCAGGCGATGGAGAGAAGGAGAAGGAGGGGAAGGAGGTGACGGAGGAGGGGGCGAGAGAGGCCGAGAGCGAAGGGGAGAGGAAGGCTAAGGTGGAGCGGGACGTGGGAGAAGGAAACCTGGCCACGGCTGCTGCCTCCGCCCTCGCCGCCGCCGCCGTCAAGGCTAAGGTACCTTAACCCCTTTAGTTTGACCCCTTACCTTAGTGTCTTCTACATCTCCCTCACTCTGTACCTTAACCTCTTTAGTCTTACCCCTTACCTTAGTGTCTTCTACACCTCCCTCACTCTGTACCTTAACCCTTCAGTCTTACCCTTACCTTAGTGTCTTCTACACCTCCCTCACTCTGTACCTTAACTCCTTCAGTCTCACCCCTTACCTTAGTGTCTTCTACACCTCCCTCACTCTGTACCTTAACCCCTCTAGCCTCACCCCTTACCTTAGTGTCTTCTACACCTCCCTCCCTCTGTACCTTAACCCCTAATGCAGCACCTAGCTGCGGTGGAGGAGAGGAAGATCAAGTCCCTGGTGGCGCTGCTGGTGGAGACCCAGATGAAGAAGCTGGAGATCAAACTGCGACACTTTGAAGAACTGGAGACCATTATGGACCGAGAGCGAGAGGCGGTGAGCAAAGCATTCTGGGATGGGGTTGATCTAGGCAGCATTGCACAATCATACCGGTTACGAACAAAACTAGATAAATCCCTCTCCGTACCGTCCAGACTCCCATGCAACGCTAACCGTAGCGCGCTACGTACTGGTGCTGGTACCTGGTCCACTAGACCTCTACGGTTTCTAAAGGTCTAGTGGACCAGGGAGCCTGGTTGGGACTACCTGGGGTGTGGCGTTACTGGTTCTACTGGGGGGGGTGTTCTCATGCGTTGTGGCGTTACTGGTGCTACTGGGGGGGTGTTCTCACGCGTTGTGGCGTTACTGGTTCTACTGGGGGGGGGGGTTCTCACGTGTTGTGTCGTTACTGGTTCTACTGGGGGGGGGTTCTCACGTGTTGTGTCGTTACTGGTTCTACTGGGGGGTGTTCTCATGCGTTGTGGCGTTACTGGTGCTACTGGGGGGTGTTCTCACGCGTTGTGGCGTTACTGGTTCTACTGGGGGGGGGGGTTCTCACGCGTTGTGGCGTTACTGGTTCTACTGGGGGGGGTTCTCACGCGTTGTGGCGTTACTGGTTCTACTGGGGGGGGGTGTTCTCATGCGTTGTGTCGTTACTGGTTCTACTGGGGGGGGGGGGTGTTCTCACGCGTTGTCGTTACTGGTTCTACTGGGGGGGGTGTTCTCACGCGTTGTCGTTACTGGTTCTACTGGAGGGGGGGGTTCTCATGCGTTGTGTCGTTACTGGTTCTACTGGGGGGGTGTTCTCATGCGTTGTGGCGTTACTGGTTCTACTGGGGGGGGTTCTCATGCGTTGTGGCATTACTGGTTCTACTGGGGGGGGGGGGTTCTCACTCGTGTTCGTTACTGGTTCTACTGGGGGGGTGTTCTCACACGTTGTCGTTACTGGTTCTACTGGGGGGGGGGGTTCTCACTCGTGTTCGTTACTGGTTCTACTGGGGGGGGGGGGGGGTGTTCTCACGCGTTGTCGTTACTGGTTCTACTGGGGGGGGGTTCTCACGCGTTGTGTCGGTCCAGCTGGAGTACCAGAGGCAGCAGCTGCTGGCCGACCGCCAGTCCTTCCACATGGAGCAGCTGAAGTACGCAGAGATGCGGGCGCGCCAGCAGCACTTCCAGCAGATCCAGCAGGCGGCCCAGGCCGCCGCCGGCCCCCCCGGCCCGGCCAGCGGCCAGACGGCCCCCGGGACCCCCACGCCGGCCTCGACCCCCAGCCCCGCCCCGCCCTCCGCTTCCGTCCCGCCGGGGGAGAGCCTGCCTCCCACGGCTCCTCAGTCCTCACCCTCTGGGCCCCAGGGCCCGGCCCAGTCCAACGCCACTCCAGCCCCCCATGGTGAGTACGGGACCTCCCAGTCTAGCTTACTGCACCATAACACGTTATCACTATACCAGTCTAACTCCAACATGTTATCATCACTATACCAGTCTAACTCCAACATGTTATCACTATACCAGTCTAACTCCAACATGTTATCATCACTATACCAGTCTAACTCCAACATGTTATCATCACTATACCAGTCTAACTCCAACATGTTATCATCACTATACCAGTCTAACTCCAACATGTTATCATCACTATACCAGTCTAACTCCAACATGTTATCACTATACCAGTCTAACTCCAACATGTTATCACTATACCAGTCTAACTCCAACATGTTATCATCACTATACCAGTCTAACTCCAACATGTTATCACTATACCAGTCTAACTCCAACATGTTATCATCGCTATACCAGTCTAACTCCAACATGTTATCATCGCTATACCAGTCTAACTCCAACATGTTATCATCACTATACCAGTCTAACTCCAACATGTTATCATCACTATACCAGTCTAACTCCAACATGTTATCACTATACCAGTCTAACTCCAACATGTTATCACTATACCAGTCTAACTCCAACATGTTATCATCACTATACCAGTCTAACTCCAACATGTTATCATCACTATACCAGTCTAACTCCAACATGTTATCATCACTATACCAGTCTAACTCCAACATGTTATCATCACTATACCAGTCTAACTCCAACATGTTATCATCACTATACCAGTCTAACTCCAACATGTTATCACTATACCAGTCTAACTCCAACATGTTATCACTACTGTCGCTGGTTCTTAATTGGTCTTTATGGGGGGTGACTAATTGATGAGCTTGATGCCCACTCTGATCAGATACTCGTTGGGAGAAAGTGAATTCTCAATCCCAGTCCATTTAAACCATGGATGTACAAATGGTCTAGACATGAATCCATCATACCGTTGAATAGGTCTGCATTCAAAAACCTGTTTCCAAGAAACCTACCGGAGCAATAGGTAACTTCACATCATTGATTACAATACTTTTGCAATATTAACTACCAACATAAACTCAGTCAGTACCAAAATGGGTCCAAGGGTCAGTCATGGAGAAGCCATCATTAATAAATAATCTACCTCCTTGGTCCACAAGACACACGTCCACCTGAGCTCCACGAAACAGCTGTGTGTTCTGCCCCAGTTGGTGTGTGTGTTTCTGACATTGTGTCCCCCCCCCCCCCCCCCCCAGAGGCTCCGACCCCCCAGGCTGGGGACGCAGTGCACCCCCCAGCGCCGGTGCCCCCACCCCAGTGAGACGCCCCAGCGACTGACCAATCAGAGTCCTGCCTGCATCGTCCCGAGTGATGGAAGAAAAGTAATTTGGACATTTCTCAGCCTCTCTTTGACAGGACCACTGAAGCAACAAAGAGATTTTGTTTTGCGGCGAGTCGCTCCACTTGAACTACCGGGTGAAAAGCAAATCCCTTCGATCGAGTATTGACATGAAAATGCCAATGAAGAACATTTATTTTTTTCTAGACACACGAGAACGAACACGTCCCTGTACGCGCCAAACGGAGAAGAAAAACTCATTCAAAACGTGGTCACCCAGGAAACTATACGAAATATCCTTCTCTTGTTTGTTTTTAGTATTTTAACCAGCTGTTCTTTCATTATCGTCAAGACTTTCAACAGCCTACCGAGTGGTGTGCCCTCGCTCTGTCCGGTTCTTACATCATGGTCCGTTAAGTCAATGGAAGGAAAAGAAATTGCACTTTTGAGAGTATGTTTCCCCTGGCCTGTTAAAACATAACGCATTATTGGGACGATAACATACGCACTTAATGTCCCCTTGTTGTCGGTTTTATTCATTTTCATAGGTAGAGTTTTGAAAGCTCATTGGCTACGTACCTAATGTACCAACATCAACATTTTGGACCCTAGTCTGATTACATTCATTAGTTTGGAACTATTTTGGTTTTTTTTTTTAAAGAAAGTGCTGTAAACTAAACTTTCTGTTACAATACCGTTACAGTTTGTGCTCAGAAGCCAACTACACGTTGTCCTTAAATGGGATGGTGGAAATGGAAAGTTAAAAAATATAAATAGATGAAGTGAGATAGACCTTTTCTTTTCTTATTGTGTACCAAGGTCCCTTTTAGGTGTTGCATCTGCAGTAAGCAGTTTGATGTCCCTTATGTTCTGTTTCAGGTTGTATCTCAAAAGAAAAGAAACAGCTTCTCGAAATAGGTCTGGACGAAAAAAAGAATCAAATAACATTCATACTTTTTCAGAATTTGGTCAAGCCGTGTGTGGCTAAACCAAAATCCTTTTTTAATGATCACTTTAATCTCCATTTCTCTTTATATCATGTTGTAGTGTACATGTTTGGGAAAAGGAGTCGATTTAGAGTGGTGTGCTGAATTGGAGGTTGCTGACTGAAGGATAAAGCACCTTAAACAGCTGTAAGGAGTCTACCGTCCGTACAATTACAACAGAATCCTCACTTTTTATCCGATTTTTATATTTTTTATTGTTGGTTTTCCATTTCGTTTTTTTGATGTCTACATTATAAGCGTGTATTAATATTCTCTTTGTAGCCTGTATTTACTCTTTCCAGTATCATGTGTTGGATGTGTCTGTGTGCGCGCGCGTTTCTGAATGCATGCCATGGAGAATCCGTTATCAAGGACTTTAGGTTTACTTCTCGCAGTGCAGACATTTGTTTTACTGGTGGAAAAAGGATGAAGAAGAACTGCTAATGTTGTCAAAAACAAAACGTCATCACACACACACACTCCCACTGCATATCAGGTCATTGAGCTGAGATATAATCAGATACCTAACAGCATGTCCTAGCCAGTATTAGACGCCTCGTGTCAGAGGCGAGATCAATGGACTTCTCTTGTCTGTGTTATTACTACAGTGTGTGCATTTTGTGATATAAAATAGGTGTCCGTTCTGTTTCTGTATGTTTTTCACACTGCTCAAAGTAGCAGCAATTGAATTATTATACAGTAGAAATCAAACTTTTCCTCAGTAAATCATTACCTATGTAGTATTGACAGTTCCCTCCGGCGGTTTGTAATGGATGGAAAAATGAGATGTTGAGGTTTTCTTTAGGAAATATTGGGGGGAAGAAAATAAAAGATGTGACGAGGAGAAGGTGCCCTGGTGTCATTTATAGTAAACGATGGTTACATACTTTGATACATCCTCATTTATAGTAAGCAATGGTGTTACATACCTTGATACATCCTTTTTAGTAGTAAACGATGGTTACATACCTTGATACATCCTTTTTAGTAGTAAACGATGTGTTACATACCTTGATACATCCTTTTTAGTAGTAAACGATGGTGTTACATACCTCGATACATCCTTTTTAGTAGTAAACGATGGTTACATACCTTGATACATCCTTTTTAGTAGTAAACGATGGTTACATACCTTGATACATCCTTTTTAGTAGTAAACGATGGTGTTACATACCTCGATACATCCTTTTTAGTAGTAAACGATGTGTTACATACCTTGATACATCCTTTTTAGTAGTAAACAATGTGTTACATACCTTGATACATCCTTTTTAGTAGTAAACAATGTGTTACATACCTCGATACATCCTTTTTAGTAGTAAACAATGTGTTACATACCTTGATACATCCTTTTTAGTAGTAAACGATGTGTTACATACCTCGATACATCCTTTTTAGTAGTAAACAATGTGTTACATACCTCGATACATCCTTTTTAGTAGTAAACGATGGTGTTACATACCTCGATACATCCTTTTTAGTAGTAAACGATGGTGTTACATACCTCGATACTTCATTTACAGTAAACGATGGTTACATACCTCGATACTTCATTTACAGTAAACGATGGTTACATACCTCGATACTTAATTTACAGTAAACGATGGTTACATACCTCGATACTTAATTTACAGTAAACGATGGTTACATACCTCGATACTTAATTTACAGTAAACGATGGTTACATACCTCGATACTTAATTTACAGTAAACGATGGTTACATACCTTGATACATCCTCTCCAGAAAGATATCTGGAAATTGGACTATTGAAACACAGACATGGTCTGGTAAATCACCGTACATGTTAGCCTAAGAACGCTAGGATATACATTAACCGGTACTTTCAGAATGTACCCTTTGTGGATCCAGTATTGTGATAAACAGTTACTGGACATTTCTAGACGCCAACTCAAAAAAAACAAAGAAAATCCTTTTAAAAAGTTGGTTCTTTATTAAATACTGTTCAATGCTGCGCGACATCATACAGTATCACTTCCATGATGGCTTTCCCTGGTTTGGATAAACAAGTCTTGCTTACAGCTTGCCTTAGCCAATGAACATGCATCTGCTCTATAAAAATCAACATAGCTAGTTGGCTACAAAAGTGACAGGGAAGGAATGTGTAGAAATAATCAAGGGGAATGTTATTGCCAATATGGTGCACATGAGCTGCATCCTAACATGCATCTCTATGTGGAGGAATAATGTTTGGAAATTAAATGGTATGGTCTCGTCAACATAGGACATGCAAAAGGCACTTTTGAAATCAAATAAAAGGATGTCAAAAACAAACATGGAATCTGTTTGGGGACGTGACATGGACAGCAAGACGGAGACAGAACATTAATATTCAGGGAAAACACTTAAGACCAAAGCGTGTGGACATCTTTAACCACTCATCACCATCCGGACGAGTTCTGAGAGTAAGAGAACCAAGGAGACCGACAGAGAGAGAGAGAAGGGAGGGAGAGAGAGAGAAGGGAGGGAGAGAGAGAGAAGGGAGGGAGAGAGAGAGAAGGGAGGGAGAGAGAGAGAAGGGAGGGAGAGAGAGAGAGAAAGAAGGGAGGGAGAAACAGAGAGAGAGTCATTAGGTCTGGATTGTCTCAGATGAAAGCAAGACACCAAACTCAACCTACAGCATGGCCCGGCCCAGCCAGCAGCTCCCCGCCAAACCCAACACCTCATATGGTAAACATCCCGCAGGCGCTGGAGACCTAAAGCTTGGCCCTCGCAGAGCGTTCCTGCTCCTCGACACAGGGCCCTTAAACAGCCATAAGCCATCTGGCTCCTGCATTTCAACCCCTTAATGAGAGCCGGACATGAAGTGGGAGCAGGATTCTGGAGGGCCGCGTCTGGGCCAACCGCCTGCACGCTGTTGACAGCCACGGTTAGATTATTCTGTCCTTAAAGGGTCTGCATGTAACCGACACTGGGGAGGAGCGAGGACAGAAGGCAGCTGTCTTGGCGAGCCACTGCTTGCCTCCAGCCTCAGGTGGGGGCAACGTGTCTGGCTCCGCCCCCTTGTCCTGATTCGGGCGCACCACAAGATTGAGCAGCAGGCAAAAACAAAGAAATACTGCGTTACAAACTTCAACCTAGCAGGCCTACGGCGTTAGCATCAGCTTCTGTGGGCGCTGAGGAGAGAAAGACACACCATCACCGTTAGTGAAGAGGGCGCTGTCCTACAAAACACACGAGGGCACCACGCGCCGGTCAGAACTCTGCACGAGGTCAGACCGTCACCAAGCTGGACTGCATGCAAGCCCTAGCCAGCGAGGCTCTGCAGGAGAGAGCGGGGTTAATGTGCACGGAATGCCAACTCCTCCAAGCGTCATTAAAAAGCTCCTGTGTGTGTGTGTGTGTGTGTGTGTGTGTGTGTGTGTGTGTGTGTGTGTGTGTGTGTGTGTGTGTGTGTGTGTGTGTGTGTGTGTGTGTGTGTGTGTGTGTGTGTGTGTGTGTGTGTGTGTGTGTGTGTGTGTGTGTGTGTGTGTGTGTGTGTGTGTGTGTGTACCCTCTGCTCATCCGGATATGATCTGTCGGACAAAGGCTGTGGGAGGAGGAAGAGAGCGGGTCAGAACACAGGTGATGACAGCTCAATGGTTCACACTCACCTGACCCCCCCCCCCCCCCCCCCCATGACTCACTGCTAAGCCAGCACTCGGACACGCGTCAGGCTGGCGCTGCAGACCAGTGAGGGCACAGCTCGCCATTGGTTACAATCACAGGACGTTAGGCGTGATTGGCCAGCCCAGGGCGTTAGGCGTGATTGGCCAGCCCAGGGCGTTAGGCGTGATTGGCCAGCCCAGGGCGTTAGGCGTGATTGGCCAGCCCAGGGCGTTGGGGACCTACCTTCATAGTTGATGCAGCCGTTGGTGTCTTCGTGTCCGGCTAAGAGAGTCTCCACCTCCTCCTCAGACATCTTCTCACCTGGAGGGAGATCAAGGAACGGTCACAACATGTCCGCCAACCCACTGTGGGACGGCACAGAGGGTAACTTATCTACCCAGGAAGGTTTGCTGTTCCAAGGAATTACAACAATAAAATATAAAAACCTCTTCCTGATAAAACACAATTGAGCAATACGACAGGAATCCACTTACAACCGGCCCTATTGATCAGTGATCACTACTCATTTACAGACAGTGTACTCCTTTGTTTAACCACTCAAGCATACAGATAGGGAAGAGAGGTAATCCCATCATTTGTAGAAGTCCTACCCAGGGTGGTGAGCACGTGACGTAGCTCGGCCCCCATCACTGTGCCGTTCCCCTCCTTGTCGAAGACGCGCAGGCCCTCCACGAAGTCCTCGAAGGAGCCCTGGTCCTTGTTCTTGGCGATGGCCAGAAGCATGGGCAGGAACTGCTCAAAGTCCAGCATCTTGTAGTTCATCTCTGCAGACACCAGGGGGGAGGAGTCAGCCATTTGGAGCCCCAGACACCACACACGCCCCCCCACCCGCACCCAAAACAAAGCACATTCCACAGAGGACACAGGGCCAGGGAGACAGGGGGGGGGGGGGGGGGGGGTGTTCGTGTGGCTGCTTGCTTTTAGATGCAACGATAACCTGGGTTTTATTTTTACATTTGAAAAGGACTTTCAGCTCACACTACAGTTCCTAACAGATCCAAATACAGATTGCTTTATTGATCCCGGAGGAACTCATTTGTAACCATTATAAAATATACTGGTAGGATTTTCTACACGGACGTAGGTGTAGCCTGATCCCTCAGCCCAGCGCTGAGTGTGTCCAGAGATTAGCAGCTGATCAGGGGGTCACTCACCGTCCGATTTGGGATTCCCCAGCACCTTGAGGATCTCTGCGTTGACCGGGTTCTGGCCCAGGGCCCGCATGACGTCGCCACACTGGCTGTAGCTGATCTTCCCATCGCCTGTCCGGTCGAACAGCAGGAAGGCCTCCTTGAACTCTGATGGGACACAAGAGGATTAGCCCAAAGCTAAACACCTAACAGAAAGGGATTATACTTTATGAGTGGGCAACGCTGCAGTTTGATGTGTGAGAGGGGCACAGGGAGGAATGGCTTTGTGGGTCAGTGGTGGTATGTAGCTCATCCTTCACATGGCGATGAACACAAATACACACACCCACGCATGAACATACACACACCCACGCACGAACACACACGAGCGCTCTTGTCCTGCAATTCGTTAAACACACCACTTTAAACAACCGTTTAAAAGCTCTCCCCGCCGAAACTCCTAATAAGGCCTTTGTATAGGTCCATGGTCAGCGACAAAAGGTTTGGTGGTGATTTACACTGACGGCAATGTTTTGGGCAACGCCCAAGTTAGTCCGATGTGGAAACCCTGACCAGTCTAAAGAGTCTTACGTTGTACTACTACTACTACTACTACTAATAATAATAATAATAATAATATTAAAACAACTAATAATATTAACAAGCTTGCTCTGTCGATGCTGAGGCAACACATTCTGTAGATACACACGCATAGAAAAACCAAGATTGATCTCCAATGGATCACATCTTAAATTCACGCATTTCGGTGGATTAAGACGCATATGGTGTGCGTCCTGGCCTGGGTAGGCACGATGGTGGTTCGGTCAGGGATTAGCCGAACCAAAGCCCCACCACCGAGTGCAATCGGGACGTGAACGGGGCCGGTTTGGACCCCTGGTTCCCCGACTCGGAGCGGATTTGAACCCAGGAAGTGAACGGAGCAACGGGGCTAACACATCGAGACGGCCTCGCTACTTACCCATGATCTGATCCTCTGAGTAGTCCGACTGGTGGAAGAGACAGAGAGAGAGAGTTAAGAACACATCGGTAACAGCGGGGTGGTGGAATGCATTTTCATCTTTTATGGCGGATTGTAATAAAAACGCCTCGGCTAACAGCTAGCTTTGGACAACCCGTTGGCTAAGGGTGGCGTCACGCAACATCGCCTCATTACAAAGCGATCAAACACAACGAGAGAACCACAACGCGAAGCCCCGAGCACACGGCGCTACATTTTTCGCCCAGAAAAACCGATCCGTGGCTTACCATTGTGGCGATGCGGTTTGGAGACGGGCTAAGCGCTTCGGTGTCGCGGTGTTATGAGAGCCGGACAACTTGGGGGAGGAAACACCCCTCGTGACGTCACGACGCCCGTTGCAGTTTGTACTTATAAGGAAGTGTGATGGAGTCAAGTGACCCGCGCGCTTAGGAACATCCTACTGCGCTATACCACAGCCGTCCGCCAGGGGGAAGCAGCACGCAAAGGACTTGAAATGATGACTGAGGGCCATCAAGTGAAACATTGGCCTGAAACTATATGGTCACGATGTACAAACACACAGAACATACAAGGAACACACACACACACACACACACACACACACACACACACACACACACACACACACACACACACACACACACACACACACACACACACACACACACACACACACACACACACACACACACACACACACACACACACACACACACACACACACACACACACACACACACACACACACACACCTTTTGTGTTCCATAAACATGATGCACGCTTTTTGTCACATCATTTATTACAACAATAAACATGTTTCATATTTCATTGCGTGTCGGTTTCCTTTCGCCATACAGCATTAGCACAGCGGAACCGTTTAAATGATTGAGCATCACCCGTGACTCTGCATACTTTAACAACTATATCTCTTCGTTCCCAGAGACAACATCTCCCTCATTCAGCTGCTTCCCCGCACTGAAAGCGAACAAAGTCCAGGACCCGCGCCTCTTGGCCCCGGAGGAACTGGGCCACGGTCCTGGACGGGTCCGGGAGGAAGGTCTGAGGCAGCAGGCGGGTCTCGCTCTCGCCGCAGGGGAGGTCCTCCATGTTGCCCAGGGTCTGGGGCGCCTCCCCCACCACGTGCTGACCCAGCTTGCGTCCCAGCGCCTCGCGAGATTCCTCCTTCCCCCCCTTGAACACCACCAGGGCGCCGTAGCGGCCCAGCGCCACGTCGCCGGGCCCGCCCACGCCCCCGTGCACGTAGGAGCCGATGTGCCAGCCGGCCGGGACGCCCAGCATCACCGCGCGCCTCACCGACATGTTCTCCCCCAGGCGGCCTGCAGGGGGCGCAGTGGGACAGATCAGGCATGGGCAGCGGCGACCAGAGCAAAGCACTTCTCTCACACAATGTCGTGTAGCGTTGCATTTGCTCACATATACACGCTGCCATTTCTTTGTTAGATATTTTAAAAAAGGCACAATATCCTCATTTGGCTTTTAACTGTAAACCTTTCCCCTCGGCTGATATAAAAGACAAGATGGCAATTGAAGACCGGTCTAAGCTGTTCTGGTTTTGATTGCACACATTGTGCTAAAGTACAACTGTTGTGCGTTCAATTCATCTGAAAACACGTGACTGATCGTACTTGGAGAAGCCCCTGCCACGCCTCGAGTTAATGCCTCCGTACCACAGACGAAGACAACCAGAACCCCACATCTTTTTAGATAAACGTGGATTAAACATCTCCTATTGCTCCAGGCAGGTGAAACCTCTTTCCACAAGCGGACCATCTAGTGTCTTCCTCTGAATCAGCCGCTGAACCGGAGCAGAGTGGTGACTGACCGATAGTGAGCGCCACCTGGTCCGACAGAGACACTCCCTCGCCAACGCGCAGGGCGGTCAGCTCGCTGGCTCCCAGTAAACTCTAGGAGAACATCGGGTGAGACAAGTCGCAGCACAACAGGGAAAACTGCTTGATGTCCCATCCAGTACAACGGTCCCAAGCAAATCGACACACTGATCCACATTTTTCACCCTCGTTCCACAGGTAACTCTTGTTGCTCTACCTTGACGTATCCCGTCTTGCCTCGGTGGTTTCCGCGATGGTGAGCCAGCGTGGCCGAGGCCACATCCTTCACCAGCTGCTGGAACTTTTCATTACGGGCAACAAAGTCTGTCTCGCAGTTCACCTGCGTCACAAGACATTGACAAAGAAAGGAACATCTTCTGGACTACGGCGCACTGCGTACGACATTTCACTAAATGAGTCGGGGTCAAAAGAGTTTGACACGGTGAGGCTAGGTGTGTCTATCGCTGGCCTCACCTCCACCATGACTGCAGCTTCACCTCCCACAAACACACCGATGAGGCCGTCTTTGGCCTTGCGTCCTTCCAGCTTGTTGGCTTTGCTCCATCCCTCCTTCTGGGCCTGCTGGTTCAACCAGCTCTCTGCCTGCACGGACAATAACGCAGACACCGGGGAGAACGGTGCAGAAAACAGCTTATTCAAAATGACAGAATGCAAAGACCACGCCAAAAAAAGACACACAAGAGGACGTCTACCTGTTTTAAGTCGTTGTCAAACTTCTCCAGAGCTTTTTTACAATTAATAAAAGTGTAACCGGTGCTTTTCCTGAGTTTCATCAGCAGGGACTTCTGGGCAGCCAGCAGCTGGCAGCCTGTGTGTACATGTTGGCAGGCGCTGCCCTGTGGGGGGGTACCAGAGACATGACAGGATGAGGTTTCATTCACTCAACCAGGCCTTAATGCAATGGACAGTATTCCTTCCTTAAGTCAGTTCACATGCAATAGCAAATAGTATTCTTCCACCTACGCCTAAAGGGTTGAAAAGGAAACAGAATATGCCGAGTTCTACATGAAATGGTTCAAGGTTACTTAAACCAACGCAAGAACGCCCACCGAATGCATAACGTCGTGATAAAAGCAGGATGGACGCAACTAAATGCTTAAGTAAAAACCAGCGGTCCATTAGGCAGTTAAAATGTTTGCAGTTAAAATGAATCATGACATGATAACTAGAACCTAGCGAAATCCAACCCGAACTATGTGATCGCTTGTCTTGGGTCACTGATCTGGGGTCAGGTCCGACCCAGCCCTGCCGGTAGGTTCGACCCAGACCTGCCGGTAGGTTCGACCCAGCCCTGCCGGTAGGTCCGACCCAGACCTGCCGGTAGCTTCAACATGCTCCAGTATGCGTGTTTATTTTGCCCACCTTCAAGACTTTTGTTGTAACAGTTCTAAATAGCATCGGTAAGGACATGGTTTAAATCCGTGGGACGGCAGAGGTACCGGGTCAATTTCTCAAGAAATGTTAGTTCCACTTGTCATTGAAGTCCACGCTGGGTAGAGCATCCGATGACGTCCAAAAAGAAGAAAACGCGTTTTATTCAGCGCCCCCTAAAGCATGGGAGGATTTCATTTTGCCACGTTCATCTCTACACATGCAAAATAACTTACTCACATGACATTGTAGTCCTAGCTTATTTAGCAATATAAACACATACATGGTGATTAGATAATTCTTCTTAATAACCGATGATCATTTATGTTGCTCAACTATGACCAATAATGTAGACTCATGTGTTTTACTCATTCTGGTGTTTCATAAGAGTCTTACGCTGTGTGAGCAGATAACTCTAAACAACTTAATACGTAAAAAGTCTGATCCAGAATGTGATATGTGCGACCACTAAGCACACAAACCACTAACTAAACCACTAACTAAACCACTAACTAAACCACATGCTAAGGTGAGCTACCTTAGAGGAACCCTGGGAACAACGACATCTGCATTTCCCAGAAGATATATATATATATATATATATATATATATATATATATATATAGAGAGAGAGAGAGAGAGAGAGAGAGAGAGAGAGAGAGAGAGAGAGAGAGAGAGAGAGAGAGAGACAGAGAGACAGAGAGAGAGAGAGAGAGAGCGAGAGCGAGAGAGACAGAGAGAGAGCGAGGTGATATCAGTGGTAGATAGAAGATTAAATGAGTGTGTTTATTTGTATATTCAATACACAAGTGATATTGATATCTTGTAGTCTTTAAGAACACAACATAACTAAACCAAACTTAGTGTGTACAAGAACACGTTAAGATGTTTCCAATGCAGACAATGATATCCTCACATTGTTCTTAAATGTCCTCCTTTAGATATAATAAGCATAAAAACACATTAACATAAGCAAGTATACCGTTAATACTGTTTTGCATTGTGCAGGTCACAGTGTTGGGCCAATGCGAGTGAGAAATTCAGACAAACTACCGAAAATGTGTTGAAAGGTTGACCTCATGACCTTTTTGCTTTGTCACTTGTGTGAGCGTTGGATTGGTCAGCTGGAGAGCGCTATAAAGGCACTCGCATATCTTCCTGGATCATTCTGTCTGCCAACTGTGTGTGAGCCATGCAGAAGATCACTCTTTTCCTCTCACTCCTGGTGGCTCTGTTCAACCAGGGGAGCAGCAGTAAGACATGCATTACCTCCTAACCCAAACCATCCTCTCCACACTACCAGGACTGTTGTTCCCACTGCTTCCCCCAGGTTCCCAGGTTCCCATGGAGCTGCAGAACTGTGTTTCTATAGTTCTGGTAATCTTCTGTTCCTCTGGTCCTCAGACTTGCTGGCCTGGTGTAGCAGACGCTGTGGTTATGGAACTGTGTTTCTGTGGTTCTGGTAATCTTCTGTTCCTCTGGTCCTCAGACTTGCTGGCCTGGTGTAACAGATGCTGTGGTCATGGAACTGTGTTTCTATGGTTGTGGTAATCTTCTGTGATGATGTGTCTCTCTGGTCCTCAGACTTGCTGGCCTCCTGTAACGGGCGCTGTGGTTATGGAACTGTGTTTCTATGGTTGTGGTAATCTTCTGTCCCTCTGGTCCTCAGACTTGCTGGCCTCCTGTAACGGGCGCTGTGGTTTTGGGACGGACAGCTGCTTCCCCTGCCAGTGTAATCCATCGTGCGAGCGCTTCAGCGACTGCTGCTCTGACTACGCAGACCTCTGCAAAGGTGAGAGCTTTCCGTTAGACTCAACCAGCAGATACCTGTGGTCTGGTGAGCCCCACTGGTCCGCTTGTGAGTCCAACAAACAAATCATCTTGTCCCCCCCCCCCCCGCAGACGCAGACGCCTCTTCTTCCTGTAAGGGCCGATGCGACGAGACATTCGACCCCCAGAATAAGTGCCACTGCAACTCCAAGTGCAGCCAGCACGGAAACTGCTGCGGCGACTTCGGCAGCGTCTGCGGGGGTGAGACCCAAAGGGCCCGTCTCTGACGGTACCGCTGGGGCCCCACGGGGCTTCGTCTCTAGCCGTCACGCCGGGTGGTTTGGTTCCCAGGGTAGGCGCGGGGTTGTGCAAGGGGACCCGTTCCCCCTCGCACAACGAGAGACGGTCAATGATTAAGAGACCGCTGTACTCTTGGGTTGGACAACAGCGAGGAAACCACACGTGGTTTAACTGCAGTGTAGCAGTTATTTAACATTACGTAGCTTATACAACTTAAGGACCAGACTGATCCTCAACCGTTTATCTTATCTTTTTTATCTTATTTATCTACTATTGGTGATTGAGGAAAATGTGGTTTGAATGGAAAGGTCAACCCAGTGAACATTATGGTCACAGGAACGTGGGGGCGGTATCTGGACAGCTGGACTTTCAGGTTAACCAAATATGGCACGTCACAATTCAGCAGAACTCTCAGTTCAGTAACCATGGCGACTCATTTTGCGAACCTGGCCTGCCGTTCCCCATACTAACCACCGGGTGTCACTGTTGGGTTTTGCATCATAAATACTGCCATGTGTCTCGGCTCCTCTGGCATCATCTGTTATTTGATAGAGATGCACTAAGGAATGAACAGTATAATCATAGTACAACGAATTTCAACAATCATGTGTGTGTGTGTGTGCTTGCGTGTGTGTGTGTGTGCGCATGCGTTTGTGTGTGTGTCTTTGTGTGTGTGCATGTGTCCATGTGTGTGTGTGTGTGTATGTCTATGTGTGTGTGTGTGTGTGTGTGTGTGTGTGTGTGTGTGTGTGTGTCTATGTGTGTGTGTGTGTGTGTGTGTGTGTGTCTGTGTGTCTGTGTGTGCGTGTATGTGTGTGTGTGTGTGTGTGTGTGTCTGTGTGTGTCTGTGTGTGCGTGTGTGTGTGTGTCTATGTGTATGTGTGTGTGTCTGTGTGTCTGTGTGTGTGTGTGTGTCTATGTGTATGTGTGTGTGTGTCTATGTGTATGTGTGTGTGTGTGTGTCTGTGTGTGTGTGTGCGCGTGTGTGCGTGCGCGTGTGTGTGTGTGTGTGTCTGTGTGTCTGTGTGTGTGTGTGCGTGTGTGTGTGTGTGTCTGTGTGTGTGTGTGTGTGTGTGTGTGCGCGTGTGTGTCTGTGTGTGTGTGTAACCTACAGGTGGTGCAGGTGGAGGTGGTAGCTCCATCAGTGACAGTGAGATCAGAGCCATCTCAGAGGCTCTCTACGCCCTGGACTCCAACAAGGCCTCTGCCTCCGAGCTGGTCCTGAACTATCAGGTCCTGGTGCCGGACTCCCAGACCAGCGCTCAGAAAGACCTCGCCCCTCTGCCGTGAGATCCATCAATCCAACTTTACTGACACAAACATACATACAAGTTACACATCAAGCACCACTCCAAGTGCTGAACACAAAAGGGAAAGTTAGAGTAAGTTAACTAAGAACATGAGTTTAAATACAAACATCAAAAGGAATACATAAAATATAACATAAAACAACAATATATATATATATATAAGAAGAAGAAACAACAGTTTGCAGGTCGAAGCAAACTAAAGGCTAAAGGCTAAAAAGGGTTTTAGGTTTTCTTTTGAACACATTAACTCTCCCGCGAGATAACAACCTCTCGTGTGTTTCCTTTGTCCTGTTTTTTTAAACGAGTCCCTATGGTATGTGTGTGATATGGAAATGAATACCTTTCCATTTGTTTGATTATTTATGTCTTTGTGAGTCTTTTAGCTACTCTACACTCCGTCCATTTTGAAACTTCACATCTTGTCCTGACTTATTCTGACGCACGTTGTTCGTTCCCGGCCGCGCTCTTGATGAAAAGTCTAAATGACCCAAGGTGATGAAGGTGAGCTGGATCCTCTTCAGTTCCCTGACGTGTTGCCTCATCGCCTCCAGCTTGTTCCGCTTCCTGGACGAGGAGGCGCTGTTCTCCAGGCCCACGTACGCCGCCCTGCTGGCCGTGCTGGACAACTACCAGAGGATGACGGGACAGGACGAGGTCTTCAGTCCCCAGCAGCTGGAGGAGCAGGAGACCTTCGTCAGGGAGAGCATCTCCAACACGGAGCTGGGCAGGGAGCTGTATGCCTTCCTCTTCACCAAGGGTACCGGGTCTCAGCTGAACTGGCTTCTCACGGAGTTGGTTTGAAGTCCTGCGCCCACACTAGTCAACGTTGTGGGCCCTGTTGCGTCTCTGCAGGTCGCTATGCCTCGGAGGAGGACTTCATCCAGGACTTGAAGATGATGTGGTTTGGTCTCTACTCGAGGAACAACAAAAAGATGGACTCCAGTGGCTTCGAGCACATCTTCGCAGGTTCCACCAGCACCACACAGACTATATGTATATGAATGTTGGATTATTTATCATCAGTGTGTCGACATCACGTCTTTGTCTTCAGGGGAGATCAAGGGAGGAAAGATTTCTGGTTTCCACAACTGGATTCAGTTCTATCTTCAGGAGAAACAAGGCCTTCTGAACTACTACAGCCACAGCTTCAACGGACCGGTGGGCTTAAAGACCTTCTTCTTCATCTTCATCCTCAGTTTATAGATGGCCATCACTCAAACGCCCTCATCTGAAGCCACAGCAACTCAACTCTTTCTGTCAAATATATTGAATCCATGCCTTGAATGAAAAGATGAATTCATGGGTTTGTTTTGATGATCTTTCCTTCCTCCTTCCTTTCTATCCTTCCTCCTTCCCTTCTATCTTTCCTCCCTCCCTCCCTCCCTCCCTCCCTCCCTCCCTCCCTCCCTCCCTCCCTCCCCCTCGTAGTGGACCACACACCCTGACGTCCTGGGCATGCAGTTCCGTTGGGACGGCTACTATAAGCAGGTGGGCTCGGCCATGGTGGGCTGCAGTCCTGAGTTTGACTTGGCCATGTACAGCCTGTGCTACATCGCTCGGCCGGGAAAGAGGTCAGCATCGCCTCAACCAAACCACGGGGAAGAGTCAACCCCGGGAGTAATGTCGCCGATGTGTGTTCTCCGTTCACAGGTGTTCCCTGAGCCTGGGGGGCCAGGAGCTGATCATCCAGACGTACACCTGGGAAAACTCCTCCTATGGGGACGGAAAGAAGTACATCGCCTCCGCCTTCCCTGCCACGCCCTAGAAGTAAGGCCGGGCCTCTGCTGACCTATGGGAGCCCAGAGAGCTGGAACCATGCAGAGAACACATGACCGCCTGGACCCCAGAGAGCTGGAACCATGCATGTGTTACTTTGAATAAAATACCTAAACTAAGCTTTCCTCTTGGTGATGAGTAAATCAAAAACTGCATTTTGGCAATAAATTGATTAAGCCAGGGAAATGGAATCACAGCATTGTGAAGCATCTGCTTCTGTGTGGAGGTCTTGAGCTTGAGAATACAATGCCTTCCAACGTCCACGATCAAGCTGCGCCTAATGGCCCAACAAGCGCTTTACGCGCCCAGACTGCTCACAATGCAGACCTGGAGCCAGCGGCCTGCGCGCTCACAATCCTTTACTGTCTCATCAACGACACAACACAAACCAAATGCAGCGTTTTGCATACAAACCCCAGAAACAAAAGGACAGTAACTGATCCCATTCTGCTTGACCTGCTCCAAACAGAAGCAACTAAACCTTTTCTATCAGCTGTCCCTAAAGCTGGGTGTCCCAGCTGGGGTTAAGTTGCTGTGTGTTGTGTGTCTGTGTGTAGATATATTTATATCGGTGTGTGTGTGTGTAGATATATTTACATCTGTGTGTATGTGGTGTGTGTGCGTGTAGATATATTAACATATGTGTGTTTTTGTGTCTGTGTGTGGATATATTTATGTATGTGTGTGTGGTGTGTGTGTAGATATTGGTGTGTGTGTTTGTGTAGATATGTGTGTGTGTGTGTGTGTGTGTGCGTGTTTGTGTGTGTATATTTGTGTGTGTGTGTGTGTCTATATATGTGTGTGTGTGCGTGTGTAGATATATTTATAGATATGGGAGTGTGTGTTTGTGTATATATATATGTGTGTGTGTGTGTGTGTGTGTGTGTGCGTGTTTGTGTGTATATGTGTGTGTGTGTGTGTAGATATATTTATAGATATGGGTGTGTGTGTGTGTGTGTGTGTGTGTGTGTGCGTGCGTGTGTGGATATATTTATAGATGTGTGTGTGTGCGTGCGTGCGTGTGTGTGTGTGCGTGCGTGCGTGCGTGTGTGCGTGTGTGTGTGTGTGTGCATGCGTGCGTGCGCGTGCGTGCGTGTGTGCGTGTGTGTATGTATGCGTGCGTGCGTGTGTGCGTGTGTGTGCGTGCGTGCGTGTGCGTGTGTGCGTGTGTGCATGCGTGTGTGTCTCCAGCTGGGCAGGGGGTCCAGTCCCCTCTCCCACTCATCCAGGGTGACTAACAGGATAAATGGCGGGTCTGCCGACGGAGCAGGCTGCACGTGAGGCGGCTGTTTAAAGAAAGCATTACAGGGCATGAATCTGCACCAGATCCTATTGTCCAGCAGCGTCCGTGCAGAGCAGGAAACATAACATAAACAGAGCCCCTTCACTTTTACCGAAGCCCCTTCCCGTCCGTGCAGAGCAGGAAGCCCCTTCACACGAGCGGAGGCTCTCAGCGAGGCTGGCGTTGTGGTCCGATGTTCGGGCCTCACGTTGAGTCGGCACCTACGTATCCCCGGTGTCTCCGTTGCTATTTTGTACATTTTCTGAGCTGCTGACCCCAGAAATTAGAAAAGTAAACCCAGCCTCTTCCAACCCCCACCCTCCGTTTTTAGAACCAAACGGAATTCAATTAAATCCCACTGGGCCGAATAAATAGAAAAAACAATTCCATTGTTTCTTTTGTCGCCCACACAACTTCATAATCGAGTTATAGCTGGCCCCCTGCCAGCCCTCGCGGGGCCCCCCCAAACGGGCATCTTTGGGCCCCCTACGTCCCGCCACCTGACTTGTGTTCAGTAATTATATTATGCGGCGCTACCGTTAGCGTGTGCAGCTAACGGGCACGCGGCCTCTCCAGCTGCACACGCAGAGACAAAGCTGCTTACGGCCCAGACAATGGAGGGGGAGGGGGGGGGGGGGGGGGGCGCCCCAAGGCGCTCAGCCAATGAGCACGCACAACAGGGGGCCAGCCCGGGCTTAGGGACGGTGGCGGGGGTGCAGCACCGAGGCACAAGGGCTGTCTCTCTCGCTTCGTGGCGGGACCCCTGACAATGAGGTGCGGGACCCCGGGACGCACGGTCAACATCACCCTGGGCTCCCCTGGTTTAGGCGGGTGCTACGGGGTGGGGGGGGGGGGGGGGCGCCGGACATTTGTGAAAGCTGACGTGGGACCATGAAACAGGGAGGAACGTTCATTCTCCGGTGTTTGTTTGGATTCTCTAAAGACGACCTGAAGGGCCGCATTCTGAGGACCAGTCCAACTATTACAATGGAAAAATGGAATTGTTTGTAGCTGCAATGTGTGTGTGTTTGTGTGTGTGGTGTGTTTGTGTGTGGTGTGTGCCTGTTGCATATGGGTGCATGTGTGCGCATGTGTGTGTTGTTTGTTTTGCCCAGTCTCTCCTACTATGTATACACTTCAATTCACATGCACCCAGTCACTGAGAGGTTAACATCAATATAACACTTTAAACTGCACACACGCACACCAAAACACACACACACACACACACACACACACGCACACACACTAAAATCCACACAGACACACACGCACACCAAAACACACACACACACACACACTAAAACCCACACAGACACATACACACACACACAGACACACACGCACACTAAAACCCCCCCACACACACACACACACATACACACACACACACTAAAACCCACACAGACACATACACACACAAACACACACAGACACACACACACACCAAAACACACACAGACACAGACACACACGCACACCAAAACACACACACACACACACACTTAAACCCACACAGACACATACACACACACACAGACACACACGCACACTAAAACCCCCACACACACACACACACACATACACACACACACACAGTAAAACCCACACAGACACATACACACACAAACACACACAGACACACACACACACCAAAACACACACAGACACAGACACACACACACACACACACACTAAAACCCACACAGACACACACGCACACCAAAACACACACACACACACACTAAAACCCACACAGACACATACACACACACAGACACACACGCACACCAAAACACACACACACACATACACACACACACACTAAAACCCACACAGACACATACACACACAAACACACACAGACACACACACACACACCAAAACACACACAGACACAGACACAGACACACACACAAACACACACACACCAAAACACACACAAACAGACACACACACAAACACATACACACACATGCATAAACGCACACACACCAAAACACACCCAGACACACACACACACACACACACACACACACACACACACACACTCAGCAAACACTCACTCATTCAGCCATTCTCGCCAACACACACGCACACACACACAAAGTCCATGTGTAAAAGTAGTGCCTCCATCTCTGAGGACTTGGACTCCAACAGATGGACTCCCTTTCCCGAGCACTGGGGACTGAAGACAAGGTCAATGTGCGCCAGAGTGGAGGGGAGTTCATCTGCTCTGGTTCCTCACCCTGGCTGTCAGGTGAGTCCTTCCGGGTCCCTGTCTGTCTGCGAGGTGTGTGCAGCGTGTTCTCTGAACGCTGGAGGAAAGGGCCTGATGTAAGATCCATGTGCTTCTCTGTGCAAACACTTGCAAAACAAAGCACCCTATGATGCTCGAATATCAGCACCCATTAAGGGACATCAGCACCCATGAAGGGACATCAGCACCCATGAAGGGACATCAGCACCCATGAAGGGACATCAGCAACAAACCAAAATGTGCTTTTGGTTTCTCTGATATCCAAATCTTGTTTTTTACTCTGGTTACTGTTTCATTATGTTTTGAAGTTAGAACCGTGTTGAGATGATCCCTGAGCTCAAACTGTTAAAAAGAGCAATGACTCTACTAAGGGCCTCTTTCTGATTCCACCCCGCTCTCCGTGCTTGGGTTTGGAACCCGGACCGATGCGATGTCATTCCACTATCGGTTCTTCTCTGTCTGGTTGTGCATAAAAGCGGTTTCTAGATGGCTGAATGTAGATGAACTCCGGGGCCGGGGAAGGGATGGGTGGAGGCAGGAGGCCCTGGCTTCAGTATTCCCTCGCTAGCGGTACTCCGGGGAGGACGGCACACGCAGGCTATTCCCTCTCCGGGCTGCAGGTGTGGAATAGGAAGGACGGGGATCCGAGGGGAGGAGCCCGAGGCGGTCCTCTGGGTGCAGAGATGCTGAGCGCTCTCGGAGCGCCGGCGCTCTGCAGCTGTCGTGAGTTCGTGTGGAGCAGAACCACGTGAACTCACGACAGCTGAGTTTAGAGGGACGGACTCTAGTGGGGCGCGGCACTTCGGGGTGAGCTGGGCTGTTTTAGAATACCTGGGTCACTAAGGTGGTTCTGTCCAACAGCATGTCTGAAGAGGGCCTAGAATTCACTTTGATGGTTTCTAATAGGTTACTTTTTCTGGGGGGTCAAATTATTACTAGATATTTATAATATCTATTGAAAATATGATGGTGATAATTAGTGTTATAATAATAAAAGTAAATAATCTTTATTATAATAGATTATAATGATAACTAATAATATTGATAACGAGTTATTATGTTCTGTGCATCAGGACTGCTTGATGCGTGATGCACGCGATCAATATCGGCGTCTTCTTAACTCCTCAAGCAAAACAATTACTTTTTTACTACATCTTCTTCTAACTTTGTGCATTATTGTTGAATTGATTTGAAATCAATGCATTTAATTCATCGTACTGGATGAAACCATTGTAGGTCAGGTCAGACCGAGTCGGTGTCTGAGGCGCGCGCTAGCCGTGCTCGTGTGGCTCCACGCTGTCGACCTGCAGAGTAGCTTATGTCTTGTCTCGTGAAAATGACTCTTCGGTCAAATCCGTGAAATAGGTCTTGCCAGGCCAGACCCGGATTAAACCCATAGGCTATTGTGCAAGGTAATTCCCCCCCCCCCCCCCCCCCCCCCCCCCCCCCCCCCCCACACACACACACTTCATAATTGACCCCTTCCCACCATGAACGCGTAGAACTGCGGCAAATCGTTTTTGTGCTTGGTTACAGATTTTTGCCCAAATGCAGTTGAAAAAAAATACTGAAGTAAGGATGAATTAGTTATAAGTCTAAATTATAAGTATTAATACAGTAAAATTACAAATTACACTGCCCCACACATTGAAAAAATAGCGAAATTCACATTGAATAGGAATTTAACTTCATGTTTGCAAATAATCTTTTTTCCTTCTTTTCCTCGCTTAGATTTTTCATCTTTATGATACAATAACAAGATCACAATTGTTATAATCAGACATGGCCAAATATCGGCCTATTCGGGCCTAGATGTCCCGCGCGTAATCCGAGGCTGACCTCGGCTCCGCGCGCAGCAGGGATGGATGAAAGAGCGACGGCGCGAGCACCTGCTTAAACGCAACTTCAAGCTGTCACATAAAGTTAGGCTCACGCGACTGAACGCCAATGTCCGCGGGTTACCGCAACAACAACAGAAAAATTTTATTTAGCTGCTGCAGGGCAAGCAACAGCTTGCCCTGCAGCAACCCCCCCCCCCCCCCCCCCCCCCCCCCCCCCCCCCACACACACACACACACACACACACACACACACACACACACGGAGGGCTGTTGCCACGGGTTGGCCACGCGCAAGCGACACTTCTGAATTTAAGTAGGAGGCGGAGTCAGCTTTACGTTAAAACTGGGAGCCAATGCGGAGCCGCAGAATGCGCCACACGCGGACTGCTCGACAGGGGAAGAGGACAGCTCCAGTTGATCAAAGTTGAGTTCAGTGTTGGATGGACACAAGAGCCACCGTTCAACCCTCTTGATATAAAAACCACCTCTCCAAAAGCCCCAGCTCACCAGGTGTTTCTGGAGCGTCGTTTGAGGTATGTATGAAGTGCTGAATGTTTGATGTGATTGATGAAATGTAGAAGGTCGGTAGGCTTCTTACTAAGACATGTCTAAGACATGTCTACAGCTTTTATAGCGATAAACAAAAGATTTCCCCCCAGAAAAATCTGATTTTTTTGGGGGGGGGGGGGGGTTAGTTTTTTCCCCCAAAGAAAAGGGTTTTTTCTATCACTAACATGATGACTTGTGTGACTTTCCTCTTTAATTGAAAAGTCTGATACGTAAAACTTTACCTTGAATGCATTTCAAAACAAGACGGATATAACCTTTATTCTGACGCTGCAGTTTTATTTTTAACAACAACCACTTTAGCTCCTGATTTATTTCGTTAATTAAATTAAATTAAAAACATAAAGGCCTACCCAAATAATAAGTGCAATAGACAATAGAGTATTTTGTAATTTTGCAATGCGCGGCGTGCTCTAATTCAGGGGGACGTTCTTCCCACTGACCTGGGAGCTCCAGTTAATCCTGGCCTCATCTACGGCCCAAATCCCGCAGTGGCCCAGATTCAAGGAGCCTCATGTCACCGCGACTTTATCTTGTCGCGGAATTACGAGTTTTGAACTTCCCTCGGATTATTCCCACCCGTTGCTATGCGTTAGCTGCACACCGATTAGCAGAAGGAGCGGGATTTACTGTGTACAATAAACCCAACGGTAGTTATCTCGTAGGATCCGTGGTCTCCAGTAGAGTCCACTGAGTAGAACCACTAAAGAGCGGGAGCTGACCAGTCCACTGAGTAGAACCACTAAAGAGCGGGAGCTGACTAAAGAGCGGGAGCTGACCAGTCCACTGAGTAGAACCACTAAAGAGCGGGAGCTGACTAAAGAGCGGGAGCTGACCAGTCCACTGAGTAGAACCACTAAAGAGCGGGAGCTGACTAAAGAGCGGGAGCTGACCAGTCCACTGAGTAGAACCACTAAAGAGCGGGAGCTGACCAGTCCACTGAGTAGAACCACTAAAGAGCAGGAGCTGACCAGTCCACTGAGTAGAACCACTAAAGAGAAGGAGCTGACCAGTCCACTGAGTAGAACCACTAAAGAGCGGGAGCTGACCAGTCCACTGAGTAGAACCACTAAAGAGCGGGAGCTGACTAAAGAGCGGGAGCTGACCAGTCCACTGAGTAGAACCACTAAAGAGCAGGAGCTGACCAGTCCACTGAGTAGAACCACTAAAGAGCGGGAGCTGACTAAAGAGCGGGAGCTGACCAGTCCACTGAGTAGAACCACTAAAGAGCAGGAGCTGACCAGTGCTGAAATCACAAGAAAAGATTACACGGATTAAACTGCAGCCCTTTCATAGCCTGCAGTTAAAAAAGATGTTATCTTACTCATTTATCATATTTTTCTAACATCATTTTCAAACGGTGAGGACCAGGTCCAGCCCTTTTCAGGCCCGAAGATCCCCTTTGACCCACAAAGCATCCTCAGCCAGAGATAAGAGGGCTAAATATAGGTGATTTACCAGGACTAGGTTCCCTGGTCGCCGTGGATTTAGGTCCCAGTGTGACAACCTAGTGGCAAGTCGTGCAACGTTAGTGTCTACTAATCACTAACCAAACCAAGATCATATCAACATCAATATACACAAATACACTTTATATTTATAACAGTCTGAGCCACAGCCTGCCGATGCTGCACAGACATGTTTAGGCTGACATTCATGCTTTCATTTATGATTCATGCTTTCATTTATGATTCATGCTTTCATTTATGATTCATGCTTTCATTTATGAAAATGTTTTTTCATAAAATAAAGTAAATAGGCGGACTAAATCTAAATAAAGGCGTGTCTCTTCCTGTCCACAGGGGGCGACCATGGCCAAGCCGTACGAGAGAGCCGGCTCTCGGGACGAGGACGTCAGCCCGCTGCAGTGGACGGACGGGGACATGAGCTCCCCCGACACGGAGGGCCCCGCCACGCCCCACGGCTACAGACCCCCCGCCCTGGAGACGCGCGGCAGCCAGGTCGGGAGCGAGGACATAGAGGACGACGAGGAGGACGACGAGGAGGACGACGAGGACGAGGACGGTGCGGACGACGAGGACGGCCCCAAGAGACGAGGGCCCAAGAGGAAGCGGATGACCAAGGGCCGGCAGGAGCGCTTCCGAGTGCGGCGCGTGAAGGCCAACGCCCGCGAGCGCTCGCGCATGCACGGGCTGAACGACGCGCTGGAGAACCTGCGCGGCATCATGCCCTGCCACTCCAAGACCCAGAAGCTGTCCAAGATCGAGACGCTGCGGCTGGCGCGCAACTACATCTGCGCCCTGTCAGAGGCCCTGGAGGGGGGCCAGACGCTGGAGAGCAGGACCTTCCTGGAGACGCTCTGCAAAGGTCTCTCTCAGCCCACCAGCAACCTGGTGGCCGGCTGTCTGCAGCTGGGGCCCGGGCCCGGGGCCGGCGCCGGCGAGCAGAACCAGGACCGGGCCGGGGGCCCGAGGGGGCCTCCGGCGCTGGGCGGGGTGGGGGTGGGCTACTCCTCCCCGGGTCTGCCCAGCCCCCCGTACGGCAGCCTGGATTCCGCCCACCTGATGCAACTGCGGGCCCTGAAGGGGGCGGGGGCCGAGCGGCAGAACGAGTACGGGGCCGCGGGTCTGGGGACCCCCCCGTACGAGGGCCCCCCCACGCCGCCCCTCAGCATCGGCAGCAACCTGGTGGCCAAGCAGGAGAGCTCTCCGCACTACGGGGCCCCCCAGCATTACTCGCCGGCCCTCCAGGAGCACGCGGGGCAACGGGGCCTCTATCAGACCGCCGGCTACGAGGTGCACCTGGACGCGACCTACGACCCCTACCATCCAGCCCACATGACCCCCATGCAGGTGATCTACCGGCACTAGCAGGGACGGACGGTTTAAAGATGTGCAACGAGGCCTCTGTCCGCTGTTTTGGTTTCGTTACCAAGGACTTCATGTGCTCGCTTGGTTCCGGTTGGAGACGGCGGCCTCACAGACACCGGGCTGATCTTCCAGTTTGCATTACTTGCATTGAGCGCTTTGGTGACGTCAAGCAGTTAAGAGAAATACCTTATTTATGTCCTGATCTAATATTTATAAGGTTCTGATGGTTTATA
>JACYXH010000426.1:935000-937500 GCA_026745465.1 Lota lota | reverse complement strand
GGTCAGCTCACACCCCCCCGGCCCCCCCCGTACCCCCACTGTGCCCTGCAGGTCAGCTCACACCCCCCCGCCCCCCCCTGTGCCCCCACTGTGCCCTGCAGGTCAGCTCACACCCCCCCGCCCCCCCTGTGCCCCCACTGTACAGCACCCCCTGATGCAGCGTTGATGAGCCGCGCCTTGAAACTTGTATCTCCTGCACCCCCCCCCACTCCCCTACCCTCTCACGCTCCCCCCCTCCCCCTAGCTTCGCCCTCCGGTGTTGGGACACCCAGCCCTTCATCCCTCCTCTTGACAGGATGATAGATGATCATGTTCTTAAGCTTAGAGCTTAGCTTTGCTCAGGGCGTGCCCCTGATGTGATGTCCGCCTCTCGGTGCACGCCGGCCCACAAGAGCCAGGTGGGCGTGCGGGATACGCTCTGGGCCCGGGAAGAACACAGGGAAACCATCGGCGGGTTTCGCAACGTCAAGTTGTCGAGATCCCGTTGATATTCTCGCACCTGAGATGCTACAAATGTCCCATGCTTGAGCAACCCTCTGGGGGGGGAAGGGCTCCACAGGGGGGTGTGGTGAATGCCTCGGGTTCGTTGAATGTTATCTGGCTGGTTCGACAGCTCACAGGGTGGTGTGTGGACAGCAGGGGGGGGCTGTGGGGTTTACAGTTTGGCGGATGCTAAGCACCACCCGCGTCCCTTAGCCCGTGATTGTTGGCCACGCCAGTTTGAGTGATTGGAGGCATGCTGGATGGTGTACGGCAATGCAGGGGGGGACCCCCCCCCAACCCCACCCCCCACCCCCACCTTCTCCTCCATGGCACCCCACCTCCTCCTGCCACCCTCTCCCGTAGCCGAGCTGAGCCTCCCCCATTGGCCGTCCCGGCCACAGGGGAGCCGGCCTTGAGAAGAGCCCCGGCCAGTACTAGTTCTGGTCTTTTGAGACCTTGCAGGGTCGACGTGAGCTCCTGGGTTCGGTGCGCTGCCCACATGGTCGGCTGATAGATGCCCAGTACTGCCTGGTCGTTGAGTGCCTGGTCGAGTGAGCTGCCTGGTCGGTGAGCCGACTGGTCGGTGGCTGCCTGGTCGGTGAGCCGCTGGTTCAGTGAGCTGCACTGGCTGTGAGCTGAGCTGCCTGGTCGGTGAGCTGCCTGGTCGGTGAGCTGCCTGGTCGGTGAGCCGCCTGGTCGGTGAGCTGCCTGGTCGGTGAGCTGCCTGGTCGGTGAGCTGCCTGGTCAGTGAGCTGCCTGGTCAGTGAGCTGCCTGGCCCGAGGGCAAGGGAGGCCAGCTGAGGAGAAGAGGCCAGCTGAGGAGAAGGGAGAGGAAGGGACTCTTGCCTTCATCTATTTTGAATACTGTCTCCCCCACAACTACTGAGAGGAGTTTCCTCTGCTGGGACCAAAATAGCTTGCTGCTATCACACCCTCTCTCTCTCTCTCTCTCTCTCTCTCTCTCTCTCTCTCTCTCACTCCCTCTCTCGCCCCTCTCCCCTCTCCCCCCCTCTCTCTCTCTACCTCACTCCCTCTCCCCCCCTCACCCCCTCTCTCTCTCTCTCTCTCTCTCTACCTCACTCCCTCTCTCTCGCCCCCCTCTCCCCTCTCCCCCCCCTCTCTCTACCTCACTCCCTCTCTCTCCCCCCTCCCCCCTCTCAGAGATTAGAGTAGAAGGAAGGACCTAAAGGATTGACCTAAACAAAGTGTGTGAACCTCTCTGAGAGTGTGGGTCGTTTGGGCGGCGCTCAGAAGCACATCATCACGTCTTGATCACTTAGTGAACATGTTCCTCTACACAACTTCAAACAGCTGCAGCCCATAAAGTTCTATCCTCATTAACTCAAGTGTGGTGGGGGGGGGGGGGGGGGGGTCCTCACATCCATCACGCATTCCAGACACTCATCATCTGAACTCTATTTTTATTATGATCTCTCTCTCTCTCTCTCTCTCTCTCTCTCTCTCTCATCTCTCTCTCTCTCTCTCTCTCTCTCTCTCTCTCTCTCCTCTCTCTCTCTCTCTCTCTCTCTCTCTCTCTCTTCCCCCCCCCCCCCCCCCCCCGCCCAGGAGGTGTCAACCGACCGGGGGGGGTCCCAGCCTTCTGAGGACCCCTGCGGTGCTGCCAGGCCTGGACCTGAAGCCCTTCCTCCAGTTCCCCATGGAGGGTCCTCACCCGGCCAGCATGGGTCTCTTCCACCACTTCAGCACGGTGAGTCCCGGCGACGGGGCGGTGGGGGGGGGGGGGGGGGGGGGGGGCCTCGCTCCTCGCTCACTGGTTTCTGCTCACGGGATCCCGAACGACAGCGGGCCGTCTTACCTTCCCGTTTTCAAAGCGTTGTCGTCTCACCGAAGAGAAGGCGGGTGACGGTGGTTCAGTTCAACACGAGGAGAAGCGTGTGTTCCGCGCTCCGCTGCTCGCTCTCCAGGTGAGAGCGATGACTTGAAGCCCATCCATTTGATAGGAGGCCGAGTTCCCCACGGTCAGCTTCCTGCGGCTGCGTCCAGTTCACTCCTAAGA
>JACYXH010000426.1:867500-930000 GCA_026745465.1 Lota lota | reverse complement strand
ACCTGTCGGCCCTCTGGTCTGGTCTGGTCTGGTCTGGTCTGGTCTGGTCTGGTCTGGTCTGGTCTGGTCTGCAGCACTTTCCAGTGTAACCTGAGAGGCGCTCACAGCCCTGTGGACATTCTTTAATAATGAAGGAATACTCCGCTTACGGCCTCTGGGCGGACTCACGCTCTGTTTGACCATCGCCGCAGTTCAAGCGAAAAGCAGAATAAAGAGCTGATCCGCTGCTAACAGCGGCCCTGGAAGAGGGAGTGTGTGTTATACAGTACCCACTTAACAGCAGCCTCCCCCACGGACACACACTCACGCACACACACACAGCGATAATAAGCGTCAGTTCATGTGAGCCACAGAGGACAGATTAGCCAACGCTCAGCCTCTGCTGCAAGGCTGACGTCACTGCATGCTGCATTAGAGGCCTTCACCACTGCAGTATCAACACTACAGACACCTTCTCTCCCTCTCTCTCTCTCTCTCCCCCCTCTCTCTCCCCCTCCCTCTCTCTCCCCCTCCATCTCTCCCTCTCTCCCTCCATCTCTCCCTCTCTCTTTCCCTCCCTCTCGCTCTCCCTCCCTCTCGCTCCCTCCCTCTCTCTCCTCTCACTCTAACTCCCTCTCTCTCCCTCTCTCTCTCCCCCTCCCCTCTCGCTCTCCCTCCCTCTCTCCCTCCCTCCCTCTCTCTCTGTGTTCCCACCTCGCCGGCTGTTTATTTTCCTGTCCTTCACACTCCTCCTTAACTCCTCTCCCTTTAGTCCCCTGGCTGGCAGGCAGAGGCTCACACAATGAGGCTCCTTTCATTCATTCATTCATTCATTCATTCATCCTGTTTGCTTGGCCAGTAGCTCCTTTTGCTTCCACTCCTCATACTTAATCTGTTTGCTTTTCTCTATTGGGGGTATATAATCTGTCACTCCCTCTCTCCCTTCCCCTCTCTCTCTCTTCCTGTCTCCCTCCCTCTCTCTCTCTGGTATGTAGGCTACACAGTGAGTTGGTCTGCTGGACTAGTTCTGTGTGAGCTTTATAGATAAAACATCAAAGCTCAGCGAGGGAAAGAGCGGGAGAGCGGGAGAGAGAGAGAGAGAGAGAGAGAGAGAGAGAGAGAGACCATTTTCACACTCTTTCACCATCAATGAGCTCCTCAGTACATTTGTCTACATCAACTCTTCTTAGCACATCATCATCAGCATCATTTGGCTTACGGGTCGTCCCCCTCCTCTTCATCATCCCATCCATTCAATCTCCCCCCATCCTCCCTTCCATTCAATCTCCCCCCCACCCCATCCTCCCTTCCATTCAATCTCTCCCCCCTCATCCTCCCTTCCATTCAATCTCTCCCCCTTCCTGCTGGAATTGATGGCGGTCTTCATTGATTCTGTGACCCCTTATATGGTCACGGTCATGGAGGAGAGGAATAGTGAAAGATCCTCTGGGGAGGAAGATCACACCGCAGGGGGGGTGTGCCATTTAATAATATCAGTAAGAGAGAGGGCGAGAGAGAGAGAAAGAGAGAAAGAGAGAGAGAGAGAGAGAAAGAGAGAGACTGTAGTGAGTGAGGGCGAGAGAGGGCGAGAGATCAAGAGCGAGAGACTGTAGCGAGAGAGAGAGACTGTAGTGAGAGAGAGAGAGAGGGCGAGAGATCGAGAGTGAGAGAGACTGTAGAGAGAGACTGTAGAGAGAGAGAGAGAGAGAGACTGTAGAGAGAGACTGTAGAGAGAGAGAGAGAGAGACTGTAGAGAGAGAGAGAGACTGTAGCGAGAGAGAGAGAGACTCGGTGCTGTACCTTGTTGACTTGTTCTGCGTGGTGTCTAATCACTTCAGGGAGCACTTGGGTTTCACTGTGGGGCTATATCTGACTCTGTCATCGCCAATCAGGCCTGGGGGATGTAAGGGTGTCATCGGCAGCTAATGCCTGGGGGTTAAAGAAGCATGCCAGTCCCAGTCCGCCTCCCTCTCTGATTTACTCCTCTGCTCCAGGCCATCTGCCTTTTACATTGAGGCTCTGCACGCACGCACGCACGCACGCACACACACACACACACACACACACACACACACACACACACACACACACACACACACACACACACACACACACACACACGTTGAGATAGGTACCACCAATTGGCTTAACGTTATCATCACATTATGAAATATAGCATGCGTAGACCACGCTTGGATCTTGTAAATACATTCAGCCTGCCTTTAAGTCTCAACGCTATGGACTTAGTCACACACACACTGTGAGCCGCAGTGAGACGCACGCGGCGCGGGAAGGTGATCTCATCAGTCCTGGACACTGAGGTGCTGCACAGGCCTCCTGACGTCTGCTGATCTGTCCGTCTGTCCTCCTGTCCCTGCAGAGCCAGGCCGAGGCCCACTACAAGGGGAACCGCCACGCACGCCGGGTGAAGGGACTGGAGACGTCCAAGACCGGTCGCACCCCGGACGGAGACAAAACCCAGCCTCCCCCGCTGGTCTCCCCCCTGACGCCGGGACCCACCCCCTGCAGCCCGGACCCAGAGCCCAGCGGGGAGGGTGAGAGCACATCAGACCTGCGCCTCACGGGTCTGTAGAGACGCGTGGAGGAACGCCTCAGTACTCTGGGGCCCCTCGGGCTGATCTGGCCCCAGAGAGAGGAAAGGGTGTAGCAGGAACCAAGTTGGTTTCCATTCCTTCTGGGGAACTGCCTGATGGTTCAATACCCCCCCCCCCCTGGTTGTGTTTTCAGACGACACCCTGCCTACGCCCATGTGCACCGAGGACTCCACTCCGCCCACCAGCCCCCGGCCGACACCCGCCCTCCCCAACGCCGAATGGCCCCTCCTCCCGTCTTCCGGACCACCTCCATCCCCCGCGCCGACCGGGTCGCCGGGGGTCCCGGGTCTCCCTGACGACCCGTCCCCGGCCCCCAGCTTGGCCTCTGGGGACTCTGAGGAGGACAAGGCCAAGAAGCTGCTCTACTGCTCCCTGTGCAAGGTGGTCGTCAACTCCCTCTCCCAGCTGGAGGCGCACAACAAAGGTAAGGCTCCTGTGAGGAGGAGGAGGAGGAGGAGGAGGAGGAGGAGGAGGGAAGGAGAGGGAGGAGAAGGAGGAGGTGGAGAGGGAGGAGGAATGGAGAGTGGAAGGAGGAGGAGAGGGAGGTGGAGGAGGAGGAGGAGGGAAGGGGAGGAGGAGGTGGAGAGGGAGGAGGCGGAGGAGGAGGAGGAGGGAAGGGGAGGAGGAGGTGGAGAGGGAGGAGGCAGGAAGGGAGAGGGAGGAGGAGGGAAGGGGAGGAGGGAAAGGGAGGAGGAGGTGGAGGCAGGGAAGGAGGAGGAGAAGGCAGGAAGGGAGAGAGGGGGAGGAGGAGGAGGAAAGGGAGAGGGAGGAGGAAGAGGAGGCGGAGAGGAGGAGGGAAGGGGAGGAGGAGGCGGAGAGGGAGGAGGAGGAGGTGGAGAGGGAGGAGGAATAGAGAGAGTGGAAGGAGGTGGAGAGGGTGGAGGAGGAGGTGGAGGAGAGGGAGGAGGAGGGAAGGGGAGGAGAAGGAAAGGGAGAGGGAGGAGGCGGAGAGGAGGAGAAGGGAAGGGGAGGAGGAGGCGGAGAGGGAGGAGAAGGAGGGAGGAGGAATAGAGAGTGGAAGGAGGAGAGGGAGGTGGAGAGGGAGGAGAAGGAGGAGGAGGGAGGAGGAATAGAGAGTGGAAGGAGGAGAGGGAGGTGGAGAGGGTGGAGGAGGAGGAGGAGGAGGAGGAGGAACATGTGTCCTCCTGGCTAGAGGCCGTGGAGACAACTGTAATATATCAGCAGAGAAAGCAGTTGTTTTATGTATTTCTTCTGCATGGGAGAGTGAAGAACGAGTGATAAACGTGGTCTCTCCCTTAGTGGAGAGGACGAGGCTGAGATAGCGAAGCCACATGGTTCTCACCTGCATGGGGATGCTAAGTCTAGGAATTAGCACAGTGGAGCCTCTTAGCAAATGTTGCCAATGTTCATATAGTATTCATGTTGCACTTCGTAAATCAAAAGATGAGCAATAAACGACTGAGCTATAAACGTTATGGCGTCTGAAATACTATCTACACATATTTCCGTAACAAACCCGAGGAAGACTAGTTCTGGCCTGAGCTCATCTCTCTCTCTCGTCTCTCCTTTCACAAGGCACCAAACACAAAACCATCCAGGAGGCCCACAGCGGGCTGGGCCCCATCAAGGCGTACCCCCGCCTGGGTCCCAGGGTGCTGAGCGAGCAGGGAGGCTCCCCCACCTCTGAGGCCAACGTGGAAGAACGGACCTTCCACTGTGAGATCTGCAACGTCAGGGTGAACTCAGAGCTGCAGCTCAAGCAGGTACCAACTGGAGGCCGAGTCCATGATCAAGAATTTCAAGAATTTCCCCTCCGGGGGATTCCTCAAGTGAAATCTAATCTAATGATCACATGAAGGGGCCAATAGGGGCGCTGAAGGTCTCACTGTGGCTCACCTCGAGTTGTTCCTGTGCCTTACAGCACATATCCAGCCGGCGGCATCGGGACGGAATGGCAGGAAAACCCAACCCTCTGCTGAGTCGACACAAGAAACTCAGAGAATTCATGGTATGTCCCACAGCGCTTTACATGTTCAAATGGTATGCCCCACAGCGCTTTACATGATCAAATGGTATGCCCCACAGCGCTTTACATGATCAAATGGTATGCCCCACAGCGCTTTACATGATCAAATGGTATGCCCCACAGCGCTTTACATGTTCAAATGGTATGCCCCACAGCGCTTTACATGATTAAATGGTATGCCCCACAGCGCTTTACATGATCAAATGGTATGCCCCACAGCGCTTTACATGATCAAATGGTATGCCCCACAGCGCTTTACATGATCAAATGGTATGCCCCACAGCGCTTTACATGATCAAATGGTATGCCCCACAGCGCTTTACATGATCAAATGGTATGCCCCACAGCGCTTTACATGATCAAATGGTATGCCCCACAGCGCTTTACATGATCAAATGGTATGCCCCACAGCGCTTTACATGATCAAATGGTATGCCCCACAGCGCTTTACATGATCAAATGGTATGCCCCACAGCGCTTTACATGATCAAATGGTATGCCCCACAGCGCTTTACATGATCAAATGGTATGCCCCACAGTGCTTTACATGTTCAAATGGTATGCCCCACAGCGCTTTACATGATCAAATGGTATGCCCCACAGCGCTTTACATGTTCAAATGGTATGCCCCACAGCGCTTTACATGATCAAATGGTATGCCCCACAGCGCTTTACATGATCAAATGGTATGCCCCACAGCGCTTTACATGATCAAATGGTATGCCCCACAGCGCTTTACATGATCAAATGGTATGCCCCACAGCGCTTTACATGATCAAATGGTATGCCCCACAGCGCTTTACATGATCAAATGGTATGCCCCACAGCGCTTTACATGATCAAATGGTATGCCCCACAGCGCTTTACATGATCAAATGGTATGCCCCACAGCGCTTTACATGATCAAATGGTATGCCCCACAGCGCTTTACATGATCAAATGGTATGCCCCACAGCGCTTTACATGATCAAATGGTATGCCCCACAGCGCTTTACATGATCAAATGGTATGCCCCACAGTGCTTTACCGTATGGTCCTGATAATCCTTGAGATCTTGTTTTTGATCATCTCTGATACGATGGTGATGCTCGTTGTCCATGCAGCCCACCCTGACCTTCTCCAAGGACCTGCCTAAGAACCTGGGGGCCGGGCTCCTGCCCAACCCTCTGGCCGTTGCCGCGGCGATGGCGGCCGCAGCGTCCTCCAATCAGCTGGCGCAAATACGGGCGGCGTGCCCGGGCGCTCACCCCCACCACCCCCACCCCCACCACCCCCACCACCCCCACCACCACCTGCTGCAGGGAACCCCCCTGAGCCTGCTGCGACCCGCCCCAGGACCCATGCGTACCACGCACGGCCCCATCCTGTTCGCCCCCTATTGACCGCGCACCGGGGGGGGGGGCGGGGCGGGGGGGGGGGGGAGAAGCACACTGTGAGGTCGACGGACCGATGACGTATTTCACTGTGGCAGAGATACGCCCACGCCACTGGTTTTTCTGATTTCCCCTTCGTCCTCCGGCCGTCTGGCCTCCGTCTGGGGGACGTCTGCATTAGGGACGTGTGGAGAGATGCATGAAACAACACGGCGGCCCCTCACATAACCATCCTCTTCCTACGCCTTCAGGCTGCTCCAGCTGACCATGCAGAGGACTGTGGGATCTTTTTCTTTAAAGGATTGTTTCGTTTAACACGACTGATGCAAAGCCCTACCTCGTCAATTCTCCCTGCACCCCCCCCCCCCCCCTCCTCCTCCTCCTCCTCCCCTCCCTCCCCCCCCGCCCCCCCTCCTCCTCCCCCCCCCCCCCCCCCCCCCCCCCCCCCCCCGCCCCCCGGTCTGTCCAGCAAACCCCTTCTCTTCCTCGAGCATCGGAGAGGCCTCCTGGTCCACTGGCATCATTCTCCCACACACCTCATGGACCGGACAATATGCACTTTTTACATCTGTTTTGTGAGCTAAGTGTGCGTGCGTTTCCTCTTACAGGGTTTTGGTATCTGTTTTAGAAGTGATTGAGATACTAGTCGATATTTTCTTCTCTGGGAGAGGAACCCCAGTTGTGAACGAGGGATCGTGTCTTAAAGTGGAGATTGGTTGACTGAAGTCCCACAGGGCTGTCCTGAATCCATTCAGTAAGGACATGAGTGATGGGAGGGCTGATGGGTATCTTATTGCTGTTAGAGGGGAGTGGCTTAGTGAGGGGCTTGCTAAGTGGCTTGGTGAGGGGCTTGCTTAGTTGCTTGGTGAGTGGCTTGGTGAGGGGCTTGCTTAGTTGCTTGGTGAGTGGCTTGGTGAGGGGCTTGGTGAGAGGCTTGCTTAATTGCTTGGCGAGTGGCTTGGTGAGGGGCTTGGCAAGTGGCTTGGCAGGTGGCTTAGTGAGTGGCTGTATCTGTTTAGGTTCAACCAGCATTCCTCCCTTCTGTACAGACCCCATGATTTCAGCTGTTTCCGCACCCCTCATGTTTCAAACATAAGTGTCTTAAGGGAATCATCTGAACACCGTGAACACAACCCGAGGGTAACCATAGTCATCGTTTCCTGCCGCCACCAAACAGAAGTCTAACGCACACTGTTGCTTGTGGTGGAGCTCTGACCACGGTGTACACCAGCAGGGTTGTTGAGGTGGGGGGGTGGGGGTGGGGGGGAGAAGAAAGTGTACCATGTGCACAAAACCGTTTCCCTATTTCGCTTGAGTCCGTGTTTTAAAACCAGTTCATGTCAGTCCCCCTGCAGAGCTATTAGTGGGTAGGTGGACGACTGCACGGCAACGACTGAAGCGGTCGTGATCGCTTCGCTAACCTGGGACTCTGAGCCAGGAACCCAGCAAACACCAAGACCCCACCACACAACTGACCTCCATCGATCCCACTGCCGCTGATCGCCAGTGAATTTCATATGTAGGCTTGCGTAATACCATCATGTAGTCAATGAGGAAAACACTAATGAGGCAAGGGACGCCTTTTGAGCACTAAAGCTGTGATAAACAATGGTGTTTGTCATGGCATCCACGTATACAGAAACGCATGCCCTGAGATCCCACCAGGCCACCCTGGAGAAGGTTGTCTTCCTGGGTCCAGTGAGGCTGGAGTGATCTCCGGTGAACATGAGGATCTCCTTTCAGACTGATGTCGCTCACATGTTGGGGTTCAGGTCACATGTTGGGGTGCAGGTCACATGTTGGGGTGCAGGTTACCTGTTGGGGTGCAGGTCACATGTTGGGGTGCAGGTTACCTGTTGGGGTGCAGGTCACATGTTGGGGTGCAGGTCACATGTTGGGGTGCAGGTTACCTGTTGGGGTGCAGGTCACATGTTGGGGTGCAGGTTACCTGTTGGGGTGCAGGTCACATGTTGGGGTGCAGGTCACATGCTGGGGAAAAGGTCACATGTTGGGGTGCAGGTTACCTGTTGGGGTTCAGGTCATGCTACTCTTATGGGATTTGTGACGGGGAAATATTAGCAATACTTTAAAATACCCTGCTCCAGAAAAAAGGTATATTGTTTGATGCAATAACAAAACACGTCTCAATGTATTTAAATGTTACTTAGGGGACGTCATGACTTGTAATTGTACACATGTAGATTATTATAGAAATGTAAAATAACAGAGAAACGTCATTGTTGATATTAAATTAGCAAAATAAATTATTAAAAAATATGGTAACAATGGTGGTTGTTGTTGATTGTATACTTCCCTGGTACATGTAACCCATGGTTACCAGTTCAGGCTGAATGTGCCCTTCCCTGGTACATGTAACCCATGGTTACCAGTTCAGGCTGAATGTGTCCTTCCCTGGTACCTGTAACCCATGGTTACCAGTTCAGGCTGAATGTGTCCTTCCCTGGTACATGTAACCCATGGTTACCAGTTCAGGCTGAATGTGCCCTTCCCTGGTACATGTAACCCATGGTTACCAGAGCAGGCTGAATCTGCCCTTCCCTGGTACATGTAACCCATGGTTACCAGTTCAGGCTGAATGTGCCCTTCCCTGGTACATGTAACCCATGGTTACCAGTTCAGGCTGAATGTGTTCCTTCCCTGGTACATGTAACCCATGGTTACCAGTTCAGGCTGAATGTGCCCTTCCCTGGTACACGTAACCCATGGTTACCAGTTCCGGCCGGTCAAACAAGGACATTACATTTCATGACACATGTCTGAGATCCCCCACCCCCCTTTGCATTGCACACTGCACGTCGCAATTTGAGAAATACAGGAGGAAGTTCACAGAAGCCTCCTGCTTTATAAGCTGGACGTCAGGGTGTTGCAGGGACACATCTTCAACAGGCATGGAGCCACCGGGCTGGACGAGCACCTCAGCAAGGTGAGACATGATTACTAGGTACTGCTTTTGTGTTGACTGCTTACTGACACTAGATGAACAGTTGTACATGAATAGCAGAATTGTTTAAGAACAAGATTAAAATAGTGTGTGTGGTAGAGGCAGATAGTGCTGGGCTACAACTATTCATTTGTTCTGTATGTATGTATGTGTGTGTGTGTGTGTGTGTGTGTGTGTGTGTGTGTGTGTGTGTGTGTGTGTGTGTGTGTGTGTGTGTGTGTGTGTGTGTGTGTGTGTGTGTGTGTGTGTGTGTGTATATTTTTAACTATATTGTAGTTGTGTTAAATGATACATGTAGTTTGAGGATCCTCAGCCTTGCTCTCCACCCAAAGAAGTTAAACATAACCCTTGTGATTAAAAGTGCTACTACTAGTAAGCTAGTAGTTCAATTGAATTGCAGTTCTGCATTTTCAAACACAGAAATACAGAAGCCTAATGTCTTCCACCTTACCAACATGGGGGAACTAGAGGCAGGTGTGCTCTCTGTACATCAATAATGCTGCAGTATCTATACGAGTTAATGGGCTTTGTATATTTATGGACACCTGTGTAAAAGTTACGTCATCCTTTCAATGTTCACATGTGCAAGAGATGTCCCATAATAATATTTCAATGAATCGATCCGACATTTCTCGGGTTTGTTGAATGTCCCCAGAATGCCGACCAACGACTCCGACTCAGGAAACCAAACCTTCTCTTGCTACCACCCCCTGGTGGTGGAGTACCGCTACTTCGCCGTGCTGTGGGGCTGCCTGGTCACCGTCACGGGCACCGTCGGGAACCTGATGACCATCCTGGCGTTCGCCTCGGACCAGCGTCTCAGGACCCGCTTCAACGTGCTCATCGTCAACCTGGCGCTGGCCGACCTCCTGTACTGCACGGCGCTGCAGCCCGTCTCCGTCGACTCCTACCTGCACCTGCGCTGGCGAGGCGGAGCGCTCTGGTGCCGCACCTTCGGCCTGCTCCTCTTCCTCTCCAACTCCGTGTCCATCCTCACCCTCTGCCTGATCGCCGTGAGCCGCTACCTCCTGGTGGAGAAGAGAGCCACCTTCGAGCGGGTCTTCTCCACCCGCGGCCTGTGGCTCCTGCTGCCCTCCACCTGGGCCCTGGGCCTGGCCAGCTTCGCTCCGCTGTGGCGCGTCTACGTGTTCGTGCCTCAGGTGTGCACGTGCAGCTTCCACCGGACGCGGGGCCGGCCCTACAGCACCATCCTGCTGTTCTTCTACTTCTTCGCTGTTCTGCGTGGGCGTCTTCTACCTCCTCATCTACCAGCGGGTCCGGGTCGCTGCCCGGGCACTGGTCCGCTACCGGCCCAGCCGCCGCTCCTCCAGGAAGAAGGCTCCCCCGTCGGCGGAGGGGACGGAGGACGACAGCGGTGTTGGCAGCGGGGGGGGGCCCACGTGCTCCAGTGAGATCAGCAGCCAGGGGGAACTGATCGCACACAAGGACGGAGTGGTATGGGACAAGGCGCCCGGGGACCTACAGCCGACGCACTCCGTCCTGGACTCACACGCGGCTGGGGGGTCCCCCGAGGAGCCAGCTTTGACCCCTCCAGCCACGACCCCGTCAGCTTTGACCCCTCCAGCCACGACCCCGTCAGCTTTGACCCCTCCAGCCACGACCCCGTCAGCTTTGACCCCTCCAGCCACGACCCCGTCAGCTTTGACCCCTCCAGCCACGACCCCGTCAGCTTTGACCCCTCCAGCTTTGACCCCTCCAGCTTTGACCCCTCCAGCCAAGACCCCTCCAGCCAAGACCACGGCGACGGCCCCCCCCCCCCATGCGTCCCAGGGCTCGGGAGAGGACGGGGAGTTCAAGAGAGTGACGCGGATGTGTTTCACCGTCTTCATGTGTTTCGTGTTTTGCTTCGTGCCGTTCCTGGTGCTCAACATAGTCGACAAGAACAACCGCGCCCCGCAGATCCTCCACATGTTCTGCGCCAACCTCACCTGGCTCAACAGCTGCATCAACCCCATGCTCTACGCTGTGATGAACCGCCAGTTCCGCCAGTCCTATCACCTGCTGCTCACCAGGGCCGTCACACCGCTCGCCCGTCTCTGGAGACGCTGAAGCCCGCCGACCAGGTAGAGGACGGACCTCCGCTGGACTCGATGCCGTTCCCGGATCTGTAGTTGGACAGACGGACAGACACGGTTGACCTCGCCGTAAACGATGCAGCTAGCTCAGCAGTATAATCTGCACACTTCTCTCTTCCTGCTGCTTGACCACTAACTGCTACTGCTCGTCCCCCTAAAGGTAACTTACAATGAATGAGCGTACGTTTTGGAACACACCCATGGGCATTCTCCACGGAGGCCAAACCAGGGAAGCAGGTCGTCTTCACTTCCCAGGCGAATAGCTGCGACTGCTGAAGGCATAAATGTAAACGTGTGCGATCTTTGTACCTGGAAAGAGGTGCAGTAGAAGAGTCAGTGGGAGAGTAATTGTAACAAATACCCATGCAAACAACACACCTATTTTCTTTTTTTTCTTTGCAACAATAATGGATATATTTCATTATACATTTTTCTTGGATAATGATGGAAGTTTATAAAAGTCGTCATCTTTTGAGCAAAATAGTGACTTGCACAACATGGAAACTCTGTAGTGACTAGCCCTTATGAGGGGTATTCCGATTTATTTTACGAAATAGAGGAAGTTTGAAAAGCACAACTTTCTCAACCGGATGCGCAACTTCCGACTATTTGGATGTCCCGTGCCGCTTTACAATGTTTAAAATAATAAATAATCCCACACCCCTGAGCCAGTTATCATGTTCATAATATGCATTTATTTATTTATTACATTACTGCTATCTTATGCTATCATGTCTTGTGATTAACGGACCCCTCTGCTTGAGATGATCGTATCTTTATGGCCTACTTTCTGAGAACGGCTTCCGGCAGCAGTGCACGTAGCGTGTAGCTTGCTGTTTGAGGGACAGACAGCATTTTCACAGCGTTGTAACTTACGCACACAGCTCGGTCCATTCGTGAAATAAATCCAGTCCAGTCCCAGACGGCTGAAACGGGCGACTATAAAACAACCTCGTTTTTTAAGCTACTGCCATGATTAATTTAGATGTAACAAATAAAAAAAAGACAGCTAGCTAGCTAGCTAACTAACTAACGGTATCAGCTGGTGCGCTGATGAAAGGGAAGGGGTGCGCGCCCGCGTGTGTGCTCGAAAACAACTGTGTAGTTTAATTATTTCATTATTTCAAAACGAATTGTAAATAAAATAAATAAATATATATTTTGAAATTGCTCCGCGTGCCGACCCCTGACCCACAACAACATGGCCGACTGGGTTAGATAACTTTAGGACAAAACGGAACAGAGAAGGAAGTCATGACTCATTGTTGGCACATACTTTCTATTTCAAGGCAGACTTCTGCGAACTTGATATAACCTCATATAAATAAAACCGCGTTGAAGATATGGTCACCAACCATATTTGCATTTAACCAGCTTCTGATGCATCTTTCAGCTCAGCGGAGCGGTCGTCCTGAGCCCACAACCAACAACCAAATGGAAAGCGAGCACAGCCATCACACGTTTTGTTTAAGATGTTGCAATTCCGTTTCCACAGTTTAACACACTATCACATGATGCTTTGTGTTGAACCACCTACTGTGCCCACTCCATCCTGTCCTGGCATCTAAGCTGGTATAAATGTCGCAGTGGTTTTCTCTGCTAAGCTATGTTGCCCATGTTGGCATACATCCTGTCGCCCACTACCTCCGGTCTCCAAGAAGACAAACGTTTAGAGGTTTGAGGTTCAAACATAAAGTCACGACGGTCCACATCTAAGAGATTCTAAGATGATAAGATGACTCGTGGTGTAAGAAACACTTCTAACATGCAGGTTTCATTAATAGCGATGCCATTTTATTGTTCATGTATGCAAGGTGGATGCGTTTACGAATGTCTGCACTTTCACACAAAAAGGAGAACTGAAAAGCAATCCCAGATTAAATGGAAGTGTAACAAAATCTAAACTACTGCAGTGTAATCCCTCGGTATCAATTAAAAGCATAATGTTCTGCCCATCATACAAATATCTATATTCTATCACAAAAACATGTGATAACACAATTATGCAAAAGCAGTGCAACAGCTATAAAAGGCCCTTCCTCTTCAGGTCCTGAAAGACCCAAACCTTTCTCTTACCAGTGCTGAGGCACATCCCAGTTCCACTGAGATGTTTCCAGAATAGTTCGTTCCCCCACATCTTAAGCATCTTTCACTCCAACTGTAAAAACTATTCAACTTTGTCGTTTATTTACCTATACATTTTCTTTACATGACGAAACGGGTTGCTTCATTAGCATAAAGCATACAAGCCCTTGCAATAACCAGTGTTGCCCTGTAGAGGGCCCCATTCCCTTGGTCTGCTTGGACTTTGAGCGTAGAGGACTTGTGACAATGTGTGCAGAAATGTTGAGAGGATTAATATGTACGTTCATTATGGAAGTTACGTTGCAGTAATGGCAGTAACATCTGGTTTACTACAGAAGCCCGGTTAGTGGTGGTCGGTCCACGGGGAAGTCGAACACCTGGAAGGCCAGGTCTTCGTGGTGGTGCTCGTCCGTGGTCAGCAGCTCCTCGTAGTTGAAGGCCTCCTCCATGTTAAGGAGGGTCAGCAGGTCGCTGTCAGCTGCCGCCCCCGTGGAGGACAGCAGGGGGTCATCCATGGCCTCCTCCGCTGCCTTCAGGATCGCATCTCCGTCTGGAGGAGGAGGAGGAGGAGGAGGAGGAGGAGGAGGAGGAGAGTCCACCATTGTTTAGACTTTCAAAGAAGTCACTTTACTACTTCGTTTTCTTTTTTTTCTGGGCCAAGCTGCCCTTTTAAACGTGCGTTATGAAGCCTCAGTATTGCATTGCATCAAATGTTAGTTATACTTATTTTCATGCACATTTCATTACATCTGAATCCCATGTTTAGGCATGCACTGTATCCCTGCTTATCTGGGGAAACAGTTACTGCGTAAAAATGGGTGTGTCTCTCAAATATACATCTTCAAGTTCCATCAAGAAAACAAAGACTTAATGTAGGCCTACCAACTATAGGTAGACTTAATGTAGGCCTACCAACTATAGGTAGACTTAATGTAGGCCTACCAACTATAGGTAGACTTAATGTAGGCCTACCAACTATAGGTAGACTTAATGTAGGCCTACCAACTATAGGTAGACTTAATGTAGGCCTACCAACTATAGGTAGACTTAATGTAGGCCTACCAACTATAGGTAGACTTAATGTTTCATTCCTGTTGAATTAGACTGAACTTGAGGAAGTACATTGGCGTTGACCAACAGTCGAAGCTGTAGCAGGCGAAGATGTTAGGTGAACATCTATGATTTCTAGTCCTGCCGGAAACCGAATCAAAGGTTACAAAAAGCTCCCATGCATCCTGTGTGTTCATTCGTGCACCCACACGTGCACCCACACGTGCACCCACACATGCACCCACACATGCACCCACACATGCACCCACACATGCACCCACACATGCACCCACACATGCACCCACAGCCCCGCTGGTTAAACACCCAGGCATGCTCCCGCTAAACCAAACAATCCTCAGGAAGGCGTTCCGTTCGAGGCGCCAGAGCAGGGAGCAGAGAGGGCGGTCTGGCGGTCTGGCTGTGGGTTGGACAGAGCCAGGACTCACCGGCTATCTGTCCACACAGCTCATTCTGTGAGTGCGGACCCTCCGCTCCCTCTGTCATGTCTGAATACATAGGGGACTTAGCTTCCAGCCGGCCCCTGCAGTGACCAATGACAAGCAGCCATTCAGGTTCAACACGTCAGAGATTACCTATTTGTTGTTGTTACCAAGTACATGTGTGGCCACAGCTTTTGAGTTGTTGTTGTTTTAAACAACAAACCACAAACAAACCACAAACAAACCAAAACACCACAACAACAACAACAACAACAACAACAACAACAACAACAAAAGCTGTTTGGAATGGAAAAGGGAAAATCCCTAGATACTAAACTAAGGGGTGTCAGGTAGATACATAAGGAAATGAATGTACTTACTCCTTCGAAACAAACACCAGCTTGGTCTGGATGTATTTTACATACGGGCTGTCATCTGAGAGGAGATCGAAGGCAACACAGAGTTGACAGATTACCATAAAATACACATGAGCTCACAATGTACAAGATATTAATCTGCAAAGTCCAAAGTCAAAAAATCCTATAGCACCTGGTAGAGCAAATCCCCCCTAAAAAGGTTTAGAGGAAATGTAGACATAAGTACATCCAGTACGGTCATAGTCTAAACAGTGCCCCCTGTTGGCATCACAAATAAATACAACAATAGCAGCATGCTTCCTTTTGAAGGATAGTTATGTCATTCGGTAATGAAGCTGCAAGCCGCCACCCCCCCCCCCCCCCCCCCCCCACACGCTTTCTTTCAAAACATGAAACAGATACTAAGATATCTTTTTAATGGGCTTTTGTGCCTTTCTTTCTGGACCTTGAGGAGCGGGAAGTGAAGAAAAGGGAGGAGTGACCGGATGGGGGGGTCAGACCCACACCTGGGTGGGGGGGTCAGACTCACACCTGGGTGGGGGGGTCAGACTCACACCTGGGTGGGGGGGTCAGACTCACACCTGGGTGGGGGGTCAGACCCACACCTGGGTGGGGGGTTGGTCAGACTCACACCTGGGTGGGGGGGTCAGACTCACACCTGGGTGGGGGGTGAGGACTCACACCTGGGTGGGGGGTGAGGACTCACACCTGGGTGGGGGGTTGGTCAGACCCACACCTGGGTGGGGGGGTCAGACTCACACCTGGGTGGGGGGGTCAGACCCACACCTGGGTGGGGGGTTGGTCAGACTCACACCTGGGTGGGGGGGTCAGACTCACACCTGGGTGGGGGGGTCAGACTCACACCTGGGTGGGGGGTGAGGACTCACACCTGGGTGGGGGGTGAGGACTCACACCTGGGTGGGGGGTTGGTCAGACCCACACCTGGGTGGGGGGTGAGGACTCACACCTGGGTGGGGGGTGGGTCAGACTGACACCTGGGTGGGGGGTGAGGACTCACACCTGGGTGGGGGGTTGGTCAGACTCACACCTGGGTGGGGGGGTGGGTCAAACTCACACCTGGGTGGGGGGGTCAGACTCACACCTGGGTGGGGGGTGAGGACTCACACCTGGGTGGGGGGTGGGTCAGACTGACACCTGGGTGGGGGGTGAGGACTCACACCTGGGTGGGGGGTGGGGGCTCACACCTGGGTGGGGGGGTCAGACTCACACCTGGGTGGGGGGTGAGGACTCACACCTGGGTGGGGGGGGTCAGACTCACACCTGGGTGGGGGGGTCAGACTCACACCTGGTTGGGGGGGTCAGACCCACACCTGGTTGGGGGGTGGGGGGTGAGGACCCACACCTGGGTGGGGGGTGGGTCAGCCGTGTGCACAGCTCAGCGTGCCAGAGCTGAGCCCCCCCCCCCCCCCAGACATGTATAAATGTGATCGTTTCAATCAAACAATCAACATCATCATTTTTTGATTATTTACAAAAAGGGGTACGCTTTTTGTAAAAAGGACATGTCCATTTCTCTCACATAGGAGGCATTTCTGTGGACTGATTGTAGGATCATATCTGGGATTGCTTAGCCACGGTTATTGATTTCTTTATTGATTACTCTTTAAAAGTAAACGTGTACTCATGTTCCCAATCGTAGTTTGGACAGCCTGCCACTATTTTCATTTCCACCCTGAATAATCTCACACGCACTGCCTTTTGCTCTCCACATCCCCCATCAATCATCTCACTGTGATGGTCACTCACTGATAAACATTCATTTATTTATTATTTGAAAAATAATTCTGGGCGCAATTTCGGCACCCTCCACAAGATGGCGCCCTAGGCGACTGCCTATAGGAAGCAGGTCCCTCACCTCCACACTTGTCGGTGTAGTACTTCCCAAAAGCCTGGTCCTTGGGGATGTTGGGGTACAGGTAGAGCAGGGGGTTCTCTGGGACGTTGTCTGCTTCCATCAACTGGAAGTTCCTGATGATTTCGTGGAAGGGGATTTGGCTCAGGTCTGTCTTGGTGAAGGGCTGGACCGACTTCACGTTGGGCTCGTCTGAAGGAAGAGCAGCAGGCCCGTGATGAACACGGGCTAAGGAACGCCATGGAGAACATGGGGAACATGTGACTCACTTGTGGGGGTGTAGTCCACCCAGGAGAAGGTGACCCCTCCATCTTTGATGCTTTCACTGAAGCGCAGCAGGAACGTTCCTCTGAGTCTCTTCCGCAGTAGGCGTTTCACTCTCTCTTTACTTACAAAGCCAATGATAAGGCTGCAGTCAGAGAGAGCGAGAGCCAGAGCCAGAGACAGAGACAGAGAGAGGGACAGAGACGGAGAGGGGGAGTGAGACAGACAGAGAGAGAGAGAGGATAGACAGAGAGAGAGACAGACAGAGACAGAGGGAGAGAGAGAGAGAGACATAGAGACAGAGAGAGAGACAGAGACGGAGAGGGGGAGTGAGATAGAGAGAGAGGGAGAGAGAGGGACAGACAGAGAGAGAGGACAGACAGAGAGAGAGACAGACAGAGACAGAGGGAGAGAGAGACATAGAGACAGAGAGAGAGACAGAGACGGAGAGGGGGAGTGAGACAGAGAGAGAGGGAGAGAGAGGGACAGAGGGAGAGAGAGAGAGACAGACAGACAGAGAGAGAGAGAGAGAGACAGAGAGAGAGACAGAGACAGAGACAGATACTGAGAATGAGTATCAGCCTTTATACCAAAAGAACGTGGGGGTCAATGTGGAACAATGGCATGATTACACGGTCGTAGAAAGTGCACCTTGTTACCAGATGAGTGTCTGGCAGGAGGGGACCGTCGCATCGCTTACCCATCTTTCCACAAGTCCTCCAGGTACGTTTTGACCAACATCAGAATGCCATCGAACCACACCCAGAAGGTGAAGCTGACGTGGGCGGAGTTCTCCTACGGAGACATGTTCAGCGTCACACAGACCTCCTAGTAAAACAAATACGGGCAGCCACGTCCCAGACAACCACGTTTACCTTGCTGAACTTCGCCCAGGAGATTTGGCAGGTGTCGTAGTTCTCCTGCTTCTCTGAAGGCATGAAAAGAGAACAGTTAAAACCGGGGGGTCAGAGACGGGGTCAGAGACGGGTCGGGCTGGACGGACGAGAGGCGGCCGTGGGAGAGTGTGGCGGGGGGGGCCGTACCGAAGAGCTTGTGTGCGATCATGTCTAGCTGACTGCTGTCCAGACCGCGCTGGGTGGCAGACAGAAACTGCCAGCTCAACATCTCAGCCAGCTCTGGCCAAGTGGCCACAGGAGAGTTGGCGAAGAACAGGACATCCTGGGGAACCGTGCACACACACACACACACACACAATGTCACACACACACACAGTGTCACGCACACACACAAACAAGCACCCACGCAAGCACAGGCGGAAAGATAAGCAAAGTCAATCTTTGCCAGGGACGTATCAACACGTCTGTCTCCACAGCCAGTCTAGCATCGGTGTGTCCATCTGAAGTGACACCAGCGTTGGATCGACAGGAGGTTCCTCTATGCGGGGCCTCACCTTGGTGTCCTGACAGAGCATGTTAAACCACAGGATGGAAACCCAGGCGCTCTGCTGCTGGCTGGAGTTGGAGATGATGACCACGGGGAGCGAGGAGGTCTGTTTGGAGCCCAGGGAGCATCGGACGCGTGGGTCAGTAAGATGCGTTGACAGGCTTCTCCGAATGAAGTTAACATTCAACCACACGCAAACTTCAAACCCCCAGAGGAGAGGTACCTGCAGTTCCACAGACGTGTCCGCCACCTCAAACACAGTCCTGAAGTTGATGATGTGAAGCTCCTCAGTAACACTAAGAGAGACCTGTTTGAAACGGTGCACGCGTGTACACACACACACACACACACGCACGCACAGACACACACACACACACACACACACGCACGCACGCACAGACACACACACACACACACACACGCACGCACACACACACAGACACACACACACACACACACACGCACGCACGCACAGACACACACACACACGCACGCACACACAGACACACACACACACACACACGCACCAACACACGCACGCACAGACACACACACACACACACACACACGCACAGACACACACACACACGCACGCACAGACACACACACACAGGCACACTCGCATGCGCAGACACACACACACACACACACACAAAAACACAAAAACACAAATTGGCGTCCAGATCCATTCATCCATTCATCACAGCTCCCATCAGAGGCAGGTAGGAGGATCATGCAGAGGTACAACAGGACTTATGGACCCTCTCCTCTCACCTCACTGACTCCTTTTCCACCGCCTCCAGTCTTCTGCTCCTTCAGCGTCTAGAACAACAGACATCCACCCTCTGTGACTCAAGCCACCTGCTTCAAACATACGTCCATAGTACTAGCCCACTAAATACTACAGTGTCATTAGTTAGTGAGGTGTTGGACTTTAGCTTCTCTAAGACTCTTGGTGCTAAAGGTCAGGGTCAGGGTTAGGTCTGGGAGCACCCACCAGGTGCCTTGGTGCTAAAGGTCAGGGTCAGGGTTAGGTCTGGGAGCACCCACCAGGTGCCTTGATGCTAAAGGTCAGGGTCAGGGTTAGGTCTGGGAGCACCCACCAGGTGCCTTGGTGCTAAAGGTCAGGGTCAGGGTTAGGTCTGGGAGCACCCACCAGGTGCCTTGGTGCTAAAGGTCAGGGTCAGGGTTAGGTCTGGGAGCACCCACCAGGTGCCTGAAGTCTGCCACCATGCCCCCATTCTGGCTCTCGGCCATGTTCAGGGCCTTGGTGGAGGTCCCCAGAACGTTGAAGCGCCGACACCTGAACACACACACACACACCACACACACACCACACACACACCATACACACACACACACACACCACACACACACACACACACCATACACACACACACCATACACACACACACACGCATGCACACACACACACACACACCATACACACACACCATGCACACATGCACGCACGCACACATACACACATACACACGCACACACACACCATACACACACACACGCACGCGCGCACACACACACATCATGCACGCATGCACACATACACATACACACACACATGCACACACACGCACGCACAAACACACATACACACACACACACACATAAAAAAGTCCTGTTTATAAATCCACTCCTTTGACAGAACAAGAGAACAAAAGGCGAAGGCTTACCCTTTGACCTGAGGAGTGTCCCTGATCAGAAATAGGATAGAAAAAAACAAAAAGCACAGATTTGGTCATTAACACCTCATCCTGTGATTGGTCAAAGTTTAGATACAGTATTTATCTGATGGTTACCTTTTCTTGCCTCACCTGTCCATGGAAACAGTCACCTTCATGGTATGGTTAAGCTCTGGAAACTTCACCAGAAGTCTTGAATTCAGCAAACAAACAAAGGAAATGAACAAGCAGCGTTGTGATCGGACGCATGCTAACACGAAGAGGAGGCTGCTCACACTGACCTGGTCTTCACAGAGAACTGGACGTTGGTTCTCAGGACTAACTGGCCTTTCCCCTGAGGCATGGAGGGCTGAGTCTCCACCACGAAGGCACTGGAACAACCGCCGAGAACCAGAGTTCAACAGACAGACAGACAGTGAGCCAACGTGTAAGTGAGTGAGCGAGAGAGAGTGAGTGGGTGTATGTTTTGTTTGTGTTTGCGCGCGTGCGTGCGTGTGTGCGTGCGTGCGTGCGTGCGTGCGTGCGTGCGTGCGTGCGTGCGTGTGTGTGTGTGCGTGCGCGTGTGTGTTGTAATACCTCTTCAACAAATCCATCAAGAGGGTGTCGGCTCTCCTCTGCAGAGCGGGTTTCTGGACCTGGAAAGGGTCCTGCTCATAGGTCAGCTTCCCCATCAGCTCCTCCAGCTTCTTCAGGAACTTCAGGACCTGTACCAGACAGTGGGCCAGACCGGTGAACCTGGAACAGGAGAACAAGACCCGTGAACCTGGAACAGGAGAACAAGACCGGTGAACCTGGAACAGGAGAACAAGACCCGTGAACCTGGGACAGGGGAACAAGACCCGTGAACCTGGGACAGGAGAACAAGACCCGTGAAGATGGGACAGGAGAACAAGACCGGTGAACCTGGGACAGGAGAACAAGACCGGTGAACCTTAAGGGGGAGGGGGGTTAAGGGAAGAGGAGGGTTAAGGGAAGAAGAGGGTTAAGGGGAAGAGGAGGGTGAAGGGGGAGGGGGTTCAGGGAAGAGGAGAATTCAAAGGGAGGGGGGTTAAGGGAAGAGGAGGTGGACCGTACCACTTGTCCAGCTGATCCAGGCAGACGTTATCTGGAGCGCCGATGCAGGCTCTCTGCTGCCTCCTCTGCCAGTCCCGCAGCTCCCCCTGCACCAAGACTCCCTGCAGCTCCTCACAGCGGTCCAGGAACCTGGTGAGACTGGACAGCATGGTCTGCGCAGAACCAGTGGAGGAGCACCGGGGGAGAGAGGATGGACTTAGGAGAGCTGGACAAGAAGAGTGAATGGATGCGCTGAGACCGTGGATGGATGGTCCACATCAGTACCTTTCTGCACTCGTTCAGCTTGTTCAGAAGAGTCTGGATGTTCATCTGCTGAGCCTTGTCCGCCATGACTGCGGGACACTTTCATGAGAAAACCATCCGCTCCGTGCAGACTAGGACTTATGGCAGCTAGAATATTGAGTGAAATCCTTTCTCAGCAGGTAACGTCATCAAGATCATCCAGATGGTTTCGTGTACTTACCTTCCATCTTTAGAGTTTTGTATTTGAAGTCAAACTCATCCTGCTGCTCCTCCAGACAGATGAGGGCGTGTTCTAGACACTGCTCCCCCAGAATCAAGTAAACAAGAGGGTGAGAGCGGTCCGAGCATGGCGACAGAATCCTAAGTGATGGGAAGAGATCTTCCTACCTGCACTTCGTTCCTGAGGCCCGCCGTCTGGCGCTCCAGATTCTTGTGGCTGTCCGTGTTCAGAGGACTCTGCTCCATCCTCAAGCCCTGGACCTGGAACAAGATGGAGGATATGCAGTATGGGGAGAGTTCCTTGAACCAACGTCATTATTGGGAACTACCAGAAACCTAGTTATAAAAACGATGTACAAATAGTCATACGAAATCCTAAATAATAGAAACATTTACAAAATGATTTGTGTGTATTTCCTGTGTGTGTTGTGTTTTTGTATGTGTTTTTGTGCATCGAGTAATCAATGTGCACCAGTCTGACTCAGGCCAGGTGAGGCTGCTTAAACCAGCCGTCATCCACACACACTCCCACACTGTGAATGAAGTTACTTATATTAATATTCTTTATTTTATTTTGGACTTTACTATTCGTTGCTTTACTACTCATGTTCACGTAGCATAGATTTAACAGCTGGTCTTTATTGTGTCTATACGAGCGCACAGTACCAACCAAGGAAGGGCTTCTAGTCTTCAAACTAACCTGCTCAGCCAGGTTTGCGGTCTGAAGGATTTCCATTTCCTTCTCCAGGAACCAGAGGATCATGCTCGCCAAAGAGCAAGGTGCTTCCTGGTACCTCTGTGGGGCAATAATCAACAATGATTATATTTCATATGTATCTCACGAATGAAAGAATACAACAAATATTTAACTTAAGGGCCTAAGGCCTTTGAAGAAACACGGCAAAATAAACACCAAAATCATGTTTGTTTTAACCGCTTAGACCTTTCCTTCAATATAGATTAAATTCACCCGCTGTCAACTCTGTCAAGAGGGTTTGTTTATATGTCAACTAATGAAATAACCACCCCTGGACATTGAGTTGATCAGATTACAGTAAAACATGTGTTGTATTTACTTGGTTCCTCAGTATGCTGCTAAACATGCTAAAATGTTTCAAGGTTACTACAATGATAGTGTGATTAATAAAACAACGGGTGTAAAATCCTCTCTGCCAAACATTTTGTGAACGTTGTACTCTGATCACCAGGGTGTGTGCCTCATTTCATACACAGCATCGCTATTATTATGCTCACACTCAACCAGCTGTGATCGCTTAGAAAAAAACCACAAAGTTACCATGAGCCGTAACCATGGAGATACTCCGCTCTCTCTCGACTCTGAGACCAAAACACCTTCTTTTTTTATTTTTATCTCATTTCAGTGCTCTAATAATCTAACTTTTCTGGCAATAAGACCTGCTGGTTTTCTGCAGACCTGAGAGCCAGCTAACGGCTGCTTCAATCCACAGTTGCATCTCTGAACTCTGAAAATGAGTACCGCTTTAGGTCAATGGAAATCTGTTCATAAGTGTTACTGACTCAACATGCAGAGTCTAAATGAGGTGAGTGTGTGGGCAGACTGGAAAGAAAACGGTTTCCACTCTCAGTCACGCGAGTGTGCTGCCCCAGACCTGGAAGTTGTGCTTGTAGCGTCGCATGTTGTGCTGCATCAGAAAGGACTCTTCCTGCACGAAGCGGCTGTACTGGTTGTCCAGGTTCTCCAACAGCACCTGGTACAGAACCATGGCAAAATCTAGGTCCTGGGCGGCACGTGCCCTACGGTATACAACACACGCACAGAGGACAGAGGTCAGAGGTCAGAACCCGGCCCAGTCGGGTCCCCATGTGGTTAGACATCCGGTCCGTTTGAAAAAGCATCAGCCTCGTCTCAACACAGAGAGAGAGAGAGAGAGAGAGAGAGAGAGAGAGAGAGAGAGAGAGAGAGAGAGAGGGGGAGAGAGAGAGAGAGAGAGGGGGGAGAGAGAGAGAGAGAGAGAGAGAGAGAGAGGGGAGAGAGAGAGAGAGAGAGAGAGAGAGAGAGAGAGAGAGAGAGAGAGAGAGAGAGAGAGAGAGCACCTGTTACGTGGCTTGTCATGGCACACACACGGAACTGTCTCCGGAAATTGTGTGTGTGTGTGTGTGTGTGTGTGTGTGTGTGTGTGTGTGTGTGTGTGTGTGTGTGTGTGAGTGATTGAGTGAAAGAAAATATAATATTCCAATAAAGTCAGGTTGATATGAATACATTTAACAGTTTTTATGTAGTCTGGTATGTAGTATGTCAATAAATGTAAATAAGTGTTAAATGAAAGCATTTATGAAGTATTCTGCTTCTACTCAATACTAATTACCAACGACTACTAATATTTGTAACATCACAATTCATAATTAATCTGGAACGTACAGCTTTTGAGGTACACATTTCATTGTTTCCACGATAAAGACATGTACTCAGAATGTGAATGAGGCGCTAGAGGGTTCATCAAATACGGAGCACGTTTATCCCCCAAAATGAAGTCCGGCTGCGGATCCCCCCGGACGCTCCCACAGAGGTGAACCCCAAACGCTCTCAAATCCTAGCGAGGCCCAGCAGGGAGTCTCACCACTCCTGCTTCTCTATCCAGGCGGCCAGGTAGTGTCTCACGTCCATGGGCAGGCCATCGCGGTCGTACAGCTCGTGGAGCTGTTGTGAGTACACCGAGTGCAGCTGTTGCAGGCTCTCCCACTGCGCCATGCTGGCTGAACACACAACAAGTCAGCTACACAGGCTCCTCGCCTGACTCACACAATAAAGGCTGGTTTAGTCCACGCTTGTCTCTAGTTTGTACTGTCGTATAATCTGAATTGCAGCCTCAAATAAGTGCACCAAGACACTATAAATAAAAGTTGCAAATGGTTGCGCACATAATCCTTGTTGACACTTTGTCACCCACCCATTTTCTTATAACAATGTACTAAAATTATTAAATTGCATTGCATCTTCAAAGTGGGCATAACGTTATATGGCATATTCTTCAAAGCCTTACAAAATAGCTAATGGCAAGTGTATTAAAGCCGTTGTTTACATGTGTAATAACACCATTACTCACCTCACCGATCAGTTGCAAGTTCAGTCTTTGTCTATGTGAATTATTATTGGGTACAGCCGACAATGCATGAATTAGAAGTGTTCATTAAATCGTTTATTAAAAGCGAAATACCACGTTCATATTAAACAGAACACAAGGATATAAGTTATACCTGTTACACTTCCTGGTTTTATGAGTCATCATTTCCATTTATGCGTAGTGCAATCTTTATCCCGCCCTGTCTTCGTACCAGAATGCGTACGGAGCCATTTTGGATCTTTGGTAACGGTTTTCTGTGGCGGATGGAGCCCAAATGGCTCGTCCGAGACGCGCGGGTTTCTTGGAGACCATTTTCAAAAATGTGATTGGTGGGTGGCGACAAACTAAAGACAGCGCAAGTGGGTGTTTCATTTGTCAATCACCAGCAATGAGCGCGTTACACAGAAACGATACTTAAGGCGCAGTCAAGAATTTCCATGAAATGACGGAAAGTGATGACACACGAGGAGATGAAATGCACCCACTGTATAACCAGAACTAGATAACAACTATCTAGAATCTATATATTAAGGCGTGTGACGTTACACGAATGAGTATAACGTAAGTATTAAAACAGGGTTTGTTTATAAGTCAACTAATCAAATGACCATCCTGGCATATGTATATTAGTATATTAGATTACGGTAAAACATGTCTTTATTTTTCTTGAATTGTAAGTAGGTGGGATATGGGGAAAAAACACAAATAAAAATATTGTATTGTTCTTCTTTTCTGTATCATCCGTTAAGGATATCAGGATATATCTTTAATTTATTTAGGGATTGAAAACCCACTCATTTATACTCAATATTAAGAAGGATAAAAAGACAATTAGACTCATTAAGAAAAAAAAAGAAAGAAACGAGTTATCAGCTAGTGTTTATAAAATGACTAACAGAATGAACTCCATTCGTGTATTCTTTTTATTGACATACAAAAATCACAAATTGTGCCACAAAATACCCTGAACATAAACCAGCTGGACAAATCAATTTGACCTGATAATACAACAATGCAGAGAGAAAAACAAGGTGTTGCTGGGGTGTAGAATAGAGGTCTAGAGGCAACCTTATTCCTTAACGCTCCTTAACGAGTTTGTACGAGCTGACGAGTTCTTGGTTTTTGCAATGTTACTGGTTATTTGGTTAATCATTATCTTACACACCTCGTACAAAAATAATGGTCGACTGAAAATATCTCGACCTCAACTGGATTAGTTCAAACTAAAAGCAGGCCTGTGGTAATATCACATTTTATTTGATGTAATAAAATAAAATCTGTTTTTAAAATCCCATTAAATTCCCCTGACTATGACTAAAAGAAGCACTCTGTTTGCGTGGGTGACATGGGGCCCGAGCGACCCTGAAGACGCTCCTGCCTCCAGGCCCTACCCCTCCTGCCTCCAGGCCCTACCCCTCCTGCCTCCAGGCCCTACCCCTCCTGCCTCCAGGCCCTACCCCTCCTGCCTCCAGGCCCTACCCCTCCTGCCTCCAGGCCCTACCCCTCCTGCCTCCAGGCCCTACCCCTCCTGCCTCCAGGCCCTACCCCTCCTGCCTCCAGGCCCTACCCCTCCTGCCTCCAGGCCCTACCCCTCCTGCCTCCAGGCCCTACCCCTCCTGCATCCAGGCCCTACCCCTCCTGCCTCCAGGCCCTACCCCTCCTGCCTCCAGGCCCTACCCCTCCTGCCTCCAGGCCCTACCCCTCCTGCCTCCAGGCCCTACCCCTCCTGCATCCCGGCGAGCGCCTCCTCCCAGCTGTACTGGTTCACCATCAGGTCCTCGTCCTTCACGGAGCCCAGAAGGTACTTGATGCTGGCCTTCACGCTCGTCTTCACGCCCGCCCCCAGCGCGTAGCCGGCCACCCCCGCCGTGCCGCCCGTGACCGCCATCAGCGCGTCCGTGCCCAGGTCCACGGCGCTCAGGAGGGCCCTCTCCCGCGCCGTCTCCGAGCAGTTGAGCGAGGCGTAGTACACGGCGGTGCCCAGGTTGTACAGCGTGCTCACCGCGGGGATCCACTCCACCACGCTGTAGATGCTCTCCTCCTTCTTGTTGGCGCAGCGGTCGGCGGGGCTGCGCCTCCAGCGCCGGCCGGCCCCGGGGACCGACGGGCCCTTCTCCGCTTTGCACGTGCGGATCCAGCACTCGGAGGAGTCCGACGGCACCACGCGGCTGCCCTTCTTCAGCACCGCATTGTACTTGCTTTGGCCCGGCTTGAGGAGGCCGCCGTGGGCTACCCCGGCGCAGCGGAGTCCCAGGCCCTCGCAGGCCCTCACCGCCTCCTCCAGCCCCGCCGACGCCGCCTCTACAGCCTTCCCCAGCAGCAGGGTCCCGTTCACCTGAGCCCAACCCTCACACGACTCCCAGTGCTTCTCCCCTCCGCCAGAGGTGCCCTGTGCTGTCTTACTCTCTCCGGCCAACTGCTGGATGTTGAACATCACGGCCTCCATGCGCTCGCTATCCACCCGCCGCCTCTCTGCGGGCGTGGGCGCAGAGGTGGAGGCTACGGCCCGGCTCAGCCGTCTCTCCATCAGGGCCTCCACCTCCACCAGCAGCTCCTCTGTGTCCGCTACACCCAGCAGGTCGTAGAGCTGCAGCATCAGGGCCACCGCCTCCTGGCGGCAGTCGGCCACCGCCAACACGGGCATCAGAGAGAGGCCCAGGAGCTCCTGGGGGAACGGGGGGGACGTGGGGTCATCCATGGTGGTAGCGGACAGCAGCTCCTCGCAGCTCACGCTCCCGTGACTCAGCACACGGTTGTGCATCTGTCCGATGAGCTTTTCCCTGAGCAGCGAGATCAAGCGCTTGGCGGAGCGGATCCTTTGCCCCTCGGGAACTGGGAAGTGCTTGAACCCGCCCCGGTGCCGGGGTCCCAGAAGGGTCTGTCCTGTCCTGTCCTGGAAGTTGGTGCTGGGAAGTTGAGCGTTCCTCTGGGCCAGAGGAGAGGTGGACCCACACAGAGCCTGCTCGCTCAGCAGGACCACAAGCAGCCACTTCATCATGCTGGCGGCACCAACACGACTGCACTGGACGCTAGAAAACAGCCAGCAGAAGTCCTGTATTCTTTGAGACACGCACTGTCACATAGAGCAGTAACTGATTGGAGCGCTTTGACATTGTTTAGGGGCTAGGGGTTAAACAGACCATACCAAGTGTCCGCATTTAGATTTCATGGATCAAAGAGCATAGCACAACATGGCACAGGGGGTACATAACAAACTATATTTTAGATTGATTGAAATAGGCCTACTAAAATCTCTGTAGAAGGAAATGCATGTTTGGTGATTCAGCTTTTGGCTGTACAGCCTTCAATAAATGTTTAACTTGACACTGTTTACTCGACCTCAAATTGTTTTCCCCTCATTTAAAACTACAATGTCCTATTTGTTGAATACACACAACTGGGCCAACTCAAAAGGTCATAGCAGCATTGACAGGCAACCAGGCTTGTTGTCTCTGGTTCTTTAGGTATCATTCTGTTGTTTTCCAGGCAGGCCGTGCTGAATAGAGCGTCGACCGCACCGCACCGACCCCTGCTATTACTTCTCCTTCTACACTTACCTTAAAGCTGGACTTCTGTGGAACTTCAATAGTCTTCTGGAATCCCAAATTTCTTTCAGTCTGCAGTGTATTTCTTTAATTTATTTCCTTTCACCGAATCCACACATAAGGATTGTCCTGGTCTCCACTTCAAATGAGCCTCTGTTCCCCCTTTGCAGAGGACAACCCAGACCTCTATCTTCTCTGCTTCATGCTCTTCCTCTTTCCTTTCCCTGTCGGCCTCATTGCTCAACAGGAGGATCGGGGCTAGAATATTGATTCACGTGGGTAAGGTCCATGTTTTCTAAAGCGTTTTTGTTTGTTTGCACTGGCATGCTCTCATCCTCTTCTCCCCCAGCATCTCTCTCTCTCTCTCTCTCTCTCTCTCTCTCTCTCTCTCTCTCTCTCTCTCTCTCTCTCTCTCTCTCTCTCTCTCTCTCTCTCTCTCTCTCTCTCTCTCTCTCTCTCTCTCTCCTGTTATGAGCTACAGGAGGCTACGCTGTCTTCATGAAAGCCCAAAGTGTCATGTTCTGCTGGGAGTGGACTGGAGTGTAGCCCTGTCTCTGACACTATAGAAATAGAGAATAAAAGCCCTTTCTGTGGGGCATGGAGGCTGCCAGGGGAGTGTGGATTTGATATATTTCCGTATCTCCCTGCAATACGCTTTGCTGTTGAGTTCTTCTAAGAGGCTAACAACTTAGCAGACTGATTGTGGAAACAAGTGAACTCAGGCAACACATACTGTTTTTGCACAGCATTTTATTTTATTTTGTATTTTTTTGGAATACCACCGTGGCTGGTACCACTACCACTTCAACACTTATTGATGTTGCTACTTATTATTATTTCTTATTTCTTACTTTGTTATTGTGATCTTGTATTGATGCTGCTATGTGACTGTTGAGGATCCAAGCCTAAGAATTTTACTCTTACGTACTTGTACGTTAAGATGTAATAAAAGCAATGTTCTCTCTCTCTCTCTCTCTCTCTCTCTCTCTCTCTCTTTTCTCTCTCCTCTCTCTCTTCTCTCTCCTCTCTCTCTCTTCTCTCTCCTCTCTCTCTCTTCTCTTTCTCTCTTCTCTCTCTCTCTCTCTCTTCTCTCTCTCTCTTCTCTCTCTCTCTTCTCTCTCTCTCTTCTCTCTCTCCTCTCTCTCCTCTCTCTTCTCTCTCTCTCTCTCTCTCTCTTCTCTCTCCTCTCTCTCTCTTCTCTCTCCTCTCTCTCTCTCCTCTCTCTCTCTTCTCTCTCCTCTCTCTCTCTCTCTGACCTCCCAGGGACGGGTCGGGTAGTTAGAACTGTAGACCTTACGTTGAGGCCATGTGGACTAGATGTGGACTAGAACCAGCCCCTGTCTGGCTCACCACTTCAGTGACTCCCGATCAATCCATAAACTCTCCACTCCCTACAGCTTTGGTTGGTTTTGGTAAGCGCAACTACATGTTTACAGGCTGTAGCAAGCACTAGATTATGAATACAAATAATGTTTACCCTGTGACTGTGTTTTAAAGTGGATGGGGAGACTTCCTGACACTGTGATCACATCACAATGGTGACTAACCCTTATTCCCTTGATACAACTGCCAAGCATACAGCTGCTTTCCAGAAACCTTCCTATTGTTAAAGTAATTTTCATTATGAGTCATCGGCACTAAAAGCTGGCGACACTGATAGACACCTTTTCTCTGCGTGACTTTAAAACAGTTCCAACCGTTTTAAAGTCACGCAGAGAAAAGGCTCCATGGACAACAACAGTACTTGAGTATGGACTCTACATTCTACGTCATCAGTGTAGAAAATACAGCGACGAGCTGCAGTCCTGAACGAGCAATCTCAATCCGTTCTGTTTAATATTGGTGTGCACAAAGTGTAAGGCTTCGTTGAAAATGAAGGTTACAAAATACACACGCAGCCGAGCTACACTCCACCTAGGTGGCTTTTACTGGGCTCCTCCAGACAAAGGGTGGTGATACTGGAAAACCAGTTGATTGTAGAAGTTGATTGAGAATGATGCATGAGCCGGTGCTCCATGTTGCCGTGCAGGAGACCTCCCAGAGTGTGTGTGCTGATGGCTGGTCTAACCTGTGCACACTGATTGTTTATTGGCGTGCAGCCTCACCCAGCCCCAGAGTCCAATCAGTCTGACTCAGCCAGGCTGCCCTCACTTCCTTGTGGAAAGTAAACGTTTACGCCTGGCAACTAGGGTCGAGAGAGCGAGAGCGAGAGAGCGAGAGAGAGAGAGAGACCTGTCCTTTGGAGGCCTTGGTCCCTGGTGGGATCTGAGGCATTAAGCATGAAAGGACAACCCAAGGACGGTGGCGTAATCAAACGTCTTGGGGGTGTTAGATTTGGAGGGGGGAGCTGTTATCCCCCTTGGTCACATGAAGGTTATCTGTGTTTGTGTTAATGGCCCTCCCTGTGTCCGTGGTTCCTTGCATGCTAGCCTGTTGATATGTTTGAGTTGACTGGATGAATGGTGAATGGCTGTGTGTTTAATGTGTGGTTGTAGTCCCTACTGATTGATTGGCTTGTTGTGTGTTCATGTGAGTTCAGCTTTGGTCCGTTAAATGTCAAATAAATGACTTGTGTTCTGCCTTCAAACCCTGTTCGGATGGCTTTAGTTGTGGGACAGCGAGCAGGCAGAGGACATCGTCCACCTGACTGCTTCCCCGGCTGTAACACACACACACCTTCTCTTAGAGGCAAACTAAGCATTTCCGTCTGCTCAGAATAACTCACATATAATGCAACACTTACACTGTGCACACCTTTATATAATCCCCACACAATGGTAACCATAAGAAGCCTCACACTAATACACAGGAAAAAACAGAACCATGTATATTTAATTTGTTAATGAGAAAGTGAGGAACATCTGCTAGAACTGTACTGGTACACACATACCTCCATGTAGGTACATACCATGTAGGACATCTTCCTGAGTGATGGCTGGTTTAACCTGTTGCACACCGATTGCTCAATGTGCAACAGGTGTGCAGCCTCACCCAGCCCCTGAGTCCAATCAGTCTGACTCAGGCCAGGTGAGGCTGCTTCAACCAGCCGTCAACCACACACACGCCACAATATTATAAGTACTCAGGCTAGTACTCAAATGTAAGTACTTGGGCCCAATCCCAAGTCACCCCTCCCACTTTGCACTACCTCTCCGTTTGGCGCGTCCACGCGTAGTGGTAGGGTGTCCCGAGTCTGGTTTGGATAGAGGGGTAGGGCTACATGGCCCTGCTAGCCTACAAAGCTTAGCTATTCTGTCATGAAGTGACCCGGTAATGAAGCAGTGATCTTCACTTTTCGGACTTGTTTGATCGATTGATAGCGTGACACGTATAAGTTGGGATCGATCCGTGAGCGTTCATGCTATCTGATATCCTGTATCAGACAGATGTTAAATGTCATCGTGATAATTCCACTATTGCCATAGTGGGGAGGCAAGTTGACGATTTGCTGCTTACAACCGCGAAAGGATGGCTACAGCCCACGCGAAATCTCCACAGAAGACGGCCATGTGGGATTCGAAATAACCGGCAGCAAACTCGTCACGTGTCACGTGTCGACGCAAACGTCACCGATGACTGCTGCTGGCGTAGCGGGGTCTCGATGGGGGGGCCGTGTCACAGGGGAAGGTTTCAACCACTGCCCCCTTGTAACTCTGTTTCGAGGGGCAAGTCGAAAAAGAGGGATTGGGCCTTTTACTTGGTCTGAAAGGAACTGGTATGGGCGCATTCCTGCAATCTCCACTCCAGGGAACTGGTTCTGTGGTCTGACACGACAGTAGAGATGGGCGTGTGTGTTTGTGGGTTACCCTCAAACACACCCACCCTGTGTGTGTGTGTGTGTGTGTGTGTGTGTGTGTGTGTGTGTGTGTGTGTGTGTGTGTGTGTGTGTGTGTGTGTGTATTTGTCATGTTAAGAAGTTATTTCTTACTGTACCAAATCGGCTCATGCATCGTTTCAACCGGATACAAACAACAATGTTTTGAGGAAATTGGGACAGTTGGGTCATCGTATTATATGAAGGGTGGATGCAAGGGAAATGTGATTTGATGGAGGAAGGGCAGTGTGTGTGGAGTCATGTTCTTCGCTCGGAGGGCTGACATAAGGACCCTGGGCAGCTAGAAAACATATCAGCTCTCATGTGTCACCCATGCAAATCATCTCAACACATCATCTACACATAGTTGTCCATTGTTTCGCTTCTGTATCCGTTCAAGTGAAATTCTTCCTGTTTGTGAACTGCAATGATGGGCACATTTTCACACCCAGTTCCACTTCTGCATATTGAGAGAATTCAGCCTCTGTTTTCAGTGGAGAATGGAATTATGGAATCATATTTACTACTGAATACAAGAGAGACTGACAAGTTCAAGTTATTACAAAAGAGGATAGATGTTTATGACTTTAATGTACTAATATGTTGGCATGGTTACAACCACAATTATCAAACAGTCCTATCAAGCATTTTGTGCTGAAATTGCAGCCCTGACTCTTTTTAAATGTCAGGCTTTCCGTCTTGAATTCAAAAGGGGCTTTGACTACATGTGACATGTTATAGGAGGTGATGAGGCAGCAGGGGACTCCGATGACGTGGTCGGAGAAGAGGCAGTTCTGATTGGATGACAAGTGCCCATGAAGAGCTATGATAACCGAGGCTAACGGATAAATATTTGATCAGCTCAGTCCTGTTTGTTTTATTGTGTCTAATTCATTTCCCCTGAAATGGTCTATTTGTCAGATGGGCGAGTTCTAAACTACTTAAAAGGCAGTGTTTTATTATCAGCACCTTTAGTGTCATTGCTTGTAGGCTTCACATGCAAAGTACTTAAAGTATTAACTAAAACACTGGCTTTCTATTCCTGCGACAGCCTAAGCGCACAACGTGTTTTGCTTTGTTACTTTACGATAATGGATGTCATCAAATCAAATGAGCCTAATTAAACTAAGTAAACACTTCCAGTGTCTAGCAGCACGTCAGCGGGACACTTGGCTGTGTGGCAATGAGCCGCGATGGCTACCGGTTGAGGCTTCGCATCCGTTTACCCTGCACGCAGAGTGTGAACATCAGCTCTAACAGTAGCTCATTGTTCAGCAGTGCGTCAGCATGACTCCTGGCTGAATGTTTGCTGTACATTCAAATGTACTCTACTCAGGTACAGGACTTTGGACCATGTCTTAGAGGTGTAACTTAAAGCTAAAATAGGCAAATTGATTTAGACAATAGCAAGAGTTAAATTAGTAAAATATGCATTTATTCATACAGATATACTCTATAATCATGTGCACTCACATTCACAAACCCATTAACACACATGTTAAACCAACCCCCTTAAATGTACGTACATTTGTAAATGTATTCCCAACACATCATTCTGAGACTTCTGTTCATCTTCCCGCATAGAGAATTGTTTTTGGAATTTAAGATTGTCAAATCGATTGACTCAAGGAGCTTTATGTAAAATATGCACACCGCTTCAAGAATGCAGCACACAAGACAGCCCCGTGTTACACATACAACTATGTAATAGTTAGGTTTAAAAAAAAGAATAATCACTTTAAGTGGCACAGATCCACCAAACTCTAAATAAATATTTAAAACATGCCGATTTGGTTTGAACTGGATAAGACTGCTCAGTGGACAAGAATAGAAATGTAAACACTGACATAAGGCATCCTAACTAGTCTTCTGTGTACAATTTAAACGTCAAATAAATGACAGTATTATTGCATTGGTTTGAAATATCAAATAATCAAGCTGCTACTACTACTACTACTACTACTACTACTACTACTACTACTACTACTACTACTACTACACAGTGGGCAAACACGTTATGTATAATGCATTGAATTGAAAGGAAAAGTAAAGAATATTTTTGTAATTCAGGTCAATTATTTTTTCTACTGTTTGCAATTACCTCCAGAAGAATCTTGGTACCGAATCAGTGTGACGCACCGTGGACTTCACCGTGTAGTATTTGCATTGACAAAAGTATAACTATTGACCAAATTCAATCATTTGTTAACCACTATTTGAGCAAAAGCGCCATCCTTCATTCAAATAAGAAAATAGACATTGGCTTGTGGTGTTCCCAAAAAAAACAAGAAGTGTTGAACGTCACAGTGTAAGTCATAAGTGCAGAGGTCACTTCACACTCTCTCAAGGCACACGTCAGTTAGGAAAGAGAAGATCATCAAAAAGCAGTACATGAAGCATGAAGGGAGTGGAACGAAGCTTATTGAAGGATACAAAACACTGGAATTTACAACAGCAGCTCAAGAGAGCCGGCCAAACAGAGCGAACCATTCCATTCGTTTGGTTGAACCCGTTAGGGGTGAAAAGCAACACTCTTACTAAAGCAAGGCCGTCGTAGAGTAAAAGGCATACTTGATCCTTCCCATTGTTATCTCAATGATATCCAGTCCAGGGCACTACAATCTGCAAAATGTTTTACTTAAATTGATTAATATAGGAAATTCTGTTTTTAGTAATTTGTTCATTTGTGAGGAGAGGTGAAGCTCTAGTTGACTATTCAGCTGACTGTGGGGACATACCTTGGCCATGCATAAATTCACAACGGAAAACAATGTTAAAAAGTAACTTTTTTTGGTTTAACCTCCAGTGGTTTTCTGCTGCACCAAAGATCCTCTAGACAGGAGTCTTCACAAACCCAAAGCAGCGCGTCTGGACCAAAGGAAGCACTCACCTCGGACAAGGGCTCAACCCAACATGTTTTACACGGTGGCATTTCCTTTCCAATTAAGACTTGTAGCGCTAAACAAACGACCAGGTCCAGGCCGCGGCGACCTCGTAGTGGGCTACGGGCGTGGCCCACGCACCGGGCGTGGCCCACGCACCGGGTTTGCTGCAGCTTCACAGCGTGAGTCGCCATGGCAACTGACCCGGGAGTAATCCGATCTTGTCATCTGAAAGCGAAAATGTGTTACAATTCCTAAGCAAATGTTTGGAGTGTGGAAGCCGGAACATTTACGTAGCCGAAGACCGAGCTAGGGAAGGGACAGCTCGCAGGGACAAACAACTAAAGCAAAGATAGAACTTCATGACTAACGTTTATGGTTCAGGTTTCTTTACCTTGCTTTCATAAAAAAAAAGTTGAATAATGCACAACCAGCCTTTATTAGTACATCTCTTCAAAAAAGAAAAGAAAAAAAGAAATAAGAGTTGCCAATCATCAATCAACATGGCTGGACAAAGGAATGGTGTGTGTCGTCTACACCCATGGAAACAAACGCGTTCAAGGTGCTATACCATTCAGCAGTGGTCAGGGTGCCTTAGTCCTTGGAAGCAGGGTGCCTTAGTCCTTGGAAGCAGGGTGCCTTAGTCCTTGGAAGCAGGGGCAGCGTCTGCCTGGGCTGGATCTTTCACCTCCTTTCCTAGCTCCTTGGCAGGCGCCCCTACCGCCTTGTCCTCTGAACCTGCGTCTGGAGCCTTGGCCGCCCCTGGCCCCAGCAGAGCCGGAGGGTCGTAGCGGTACCTGTAGCCAAAGGCCCGCAGGTGATAGGTGTAGTACTCCAGCACATACATCTGGGTAGCATCCACATAGTGGAAAGACACAGACAGGTCTGAACAGCAATGTGGGCCCTGAGGGAAGCACAAACAAGTTAGTTATGTTGCCCTCTTTTTAATACAATCATCTAAATAAACCTTTCCATAGTAGGCCTCAGAGTGCTACTTTATTCGTTCATTGTTGTAAAACTGTCGAGGTAAACGTATAGGCGTAGATGATACAGGCTTAAGAACATGACTGATGCCATAATGGACCCGCTCGTTACCAAAGACGCAATACAGATCATGCTTGCAGGCCCGTAGGCCCCAACGTGGACCAGACACGGGTGCGGGACTTGCCTCCTTGATGGGGTAGAAGCTGTAACTCCAGTACCAGAAGCTCTTGGGGAACTTGGAGGTGAGGTGCTGCTCAGGAACAAAGGGGTGGAAGGTCTCCCTGTGGTGCGTGTCCCTGGAGTCGCCCGCCTTAACGCCCACCTTCTCCATGCACTGTCCCATGGCCAGGTCCTCGATGGACGACGTGTGGGCGCACACATTGTTTTTGAATCCCTCCACAAAGCGCCGCAGGGCCTCCCTGCTGAGCACGTAGCCCGCCCCCCCGCTCATGTAGCCCTGGGGGGTGTAGGGCTTGAACCTGTGGCCGAAGTAGACGGGTTCCTCCGGCGTGCGGTTGGCCAGCACCCAGCGCAGGTTGTCCACTATGGCGTAGGTGTCGTCGTCCGCCTTGAGGAACCAGTCCGCCTCGTCCCGGTGGTGCTCGTAGGCGTAGTGGAAGGCCCGGATGGTCTTCCAGTACAGCTGGTCCCGGCCCTCCTGGGTGTCCAGCCCCACGGTGGGGAAGTCGGGGTCGTCCACCGAGCTCATGAACACCACCATGTTGCAGTGGCGGCTCCAGGTGGCCTTCACGTGGCGCGCCTTGGTCTGCAGGTTTTTAGGACCCGTCATGACCCAGCAGAGAATACGCACCTTTTTGTAGAGCTCATCCGCCACCTGACTGTCCTCCCCTGGCAACAGAAAGATGAGAGGACTCTTTACACGGTGGGACCGTGCATTTAACCATTGACCAAACGCTCAATTATCCCATTAAAAGGAAAACGTATGGCTTTTCATCCTGGGCCCTATTTTAGGGGCCCAGGATGGGATTAATGGGAAAACGGGCAGCAGTTAATCTGCGTCCTCTAAAAGTGCTTGTTTCTGCAACTGATGGCCATTATTAAAGGATCCCCACAGAGCTTTCACTTCCCGTGGTAGGAGGACATTCCCCCATCGTTATGACAACCTCACCACTAAGCGTTCTGTAGTCCAACACGCCATCCTCTGCTCTCCACACCCTCTGCTCTCCACACCCTCTGCTCTCCCCACCCTCTGCTCTCCCCACCCTCTGCTCTCCCCACCCTCTGCTCTCCCCACCCTCTGCTCTCCCCACCCTCTGCTCTCCCCACCCTCTGCTCTCTCCACCCTCCGCTCTCTCCACACTCTGCTCTCTCCACCCTCCGCTCTCTCCACCCTCCACTCTCTCCACCCTCCACTCTCTCCACCCTCCGCTCGCCACACCCTCTGCTCTCTCCACCCTCCGCTCTCTCCACCCTCCGCTCTCTCCACTCTCCGCTCTCTCCACCCTCCGCTCTCTCCACCCTCTGCTCGCCACACCCTCTGCTCTCTCCACTCTCCACCCTCTGCTCTCTCCACCCTCTGCTCTCTCCACCCTCCGCTCTCTCCACCCACCCTCTGCTCTCTCCACCCACCCTCTGCTCTCTCCACCCTCCGCTCGCCACACCCTCTGCTCTCCCCACCCTCTGCTCTCTCCACCCTCCGCTCTCTCCACACTCTGCTCTCTCCACCCTCCGCTCTCTCCACCCTCCACTCTCTCCACCCTCCACTCTCTCCACCCTCCGCTCGCCACACCCTCTGCTCTCTCCACCCTCCGCTCTCTCCACCCTCCGCTCTCTCCACCCTCTGCTCGCCACACCCTCTGCTCTCTCCACTCTCCACCCTCTGCTCTCTCCACCCTCCGCTCTCTCCACCCTCCGCTCTCTCCACCCACCCTCTGCTCTCTCCACCCACCCTCTGCTCTCTCCACCCTCCGCTCTCCACCCTCTGCTCGCCACACCCTCTGCTCTCTCCACCCTCTGCTCTCTCCACCCTCTGCTCTCTCCACCCTCTGCTCTCTCCACCCTCCGCTCTCTCCACCCTCCGCTCTCTCCACCCTCCGCTCTCTCCACCCTCCGCTCTCTCCACCCTCCGCTCTCTCCACCCTCCGCTCTCTCCACCCTCCGCTCTCTCCACCCTCCGCTCTCTCCACCCTCTGCTCTCTCCACCCTCTGCTCGCCACACCCTCTGCTCTCTCCACCCTCCACCCTCTGCTCTCTCCACCCTCTGCTCTCTCCACCCTCTGCTCTCTCCACCCTCTGCTCTCTCCACCCTCCGCTCTCTCCACCCACCCTCTGCTCTCTCCACCCTCCGCTCTCCACCCTCTGCTCTCTCCACCCTCTGCTCTCTCCACCCTCTGCTCTCTCCACCCTCTGCTCTCTCCAGCCTCTGCTCTCTCCACCCTCTGCTCTCTCCACCCTCTGCTCTTCCTGCAACAACTCCGACTCTTGTCGAGTCATATTTCTCTGTAGCGATCCTTTACGTAATGTTAAATAATAATCTGAGCCAGTCAATTGCTAAAACAAGCACTTTTGTAGGAATATCTGTAGGAATATCTGTAGGAATATCTGCAGGAATGTCCAAACCCGTTCTGCTCAGAACAGGTTATGGAAGTACAATGGAGGTGGAATTACACCTTAGTCGCTCTGGTTTGCAACCAGATTGAGGTTGCAAATAGTTTACACCAAAACACAAATCGAAATTCCGTGAATTTGGGGCAATCTGGAGAGACTCCGGCTAATTAAGGCTCTTCCATACCATCCTTCAAAGCTGGATAATTGATTTGGCTGCGTAATCAATCAATATTTAAATAAAATGTCTAAATAATGAATATTGTGTCAGGGTCACTATGTTCTTACTGGCACACATTTAAACATGAATTTAGTTCTTGTGAGATATAAAACACAATTAACACTTTTAATCAATTGTGCCCCCAGCCAATTTGTTGGAGGTTAGATTTGACCATTTGTCAAGTGGCACAATGCAGGATAGGCCTTCCTGTTTCAACAACTGATTAGCCGGCCGTGCTTCTCACTAAGACAGGTAGGCAGAGAAAGGTGTAGAAGTTCATTTGGGACCCCGTGGTCACGTCGTGTACCTTTGTGGTGGGGGTGGTTCAGGTTGAAGAGCGCAGACCTCTCCTTTTTCCAGTTTTTCAAATCGTCCTTCTGATCCTGGTGGCTTTCATCGGGCTGGTCCGAGACTTCCGAGTAACCCATTGACAAACTGTTTTCAAACCGTACGTGTTGCAAGAACACATACAGCGTCACGGTCCCACACACAAATCCCACGTAGAAAGAACAGCGCGCTCCAAAGGCCTTCATGTTGGATACGGTCGGCCCCGCTGTGCCTTACTGGACATGTGCTGGACAGAAGGAGGAACGGGGTGACATTGTCAGCTGGTTCAAACGCTGATGTCGCGCGCGTGTGTGTGTGTGCTCTCACGCCAAGTTTTGAACGAATGAGGAAGAGCGTTAAAACAACAGCAGCAGCAGCAGCGCGCACTGACGTCTCGCGCACTGACGTCTCGCGCCCAGACGTGGGGCGGGGTTTACTGACCTGACAACCGTCACCGCTGCCGCTTAGGTTCGACCAATCGTGACCTCGTCGTGGCCGCCTAGTTCATCTTCTCCAAGAGTACGCCAGCTTGTGGGCCATGGAACGAAATGGCAAGTCCTTCGCCGCACAGCGAAAGGAGTTCATCAGTAAACGGAGACAGGAGCGCCAGTGGTGGTTCTATGGTCTACTGGTGGGAACAGCTGATGCTGGCCTGTCACGCGGCAGTGCTCCGCGTTGCTATGGCTAACGCTAGGTAGTAGACGGTCACTTGGGCTTCGAGTTGGCGTTCACTGAGCGAACCGAAACGCTATCACGTTTGGGTCGCTACCATACAGTTCAGCAGATGGATGACGTCTACAGAGCAACCACTAACTCAGTCGTACACTATAATATACCACATAACTGTTAGAAGTAACTGTTAGAAGTCCTGAAAATTTGCATTCAGAGAACTTGTCCTCCCAGGCTGAACCACACAAATACCATAAAAAGAGAGAGCGTATTTTTTAAAGCCCACTCCCCATTGGACGTTTCAAAATGGCTGCAAATCGTACGTCAACGTCGCCGCCATATTGGAGAGGCCAAGACGTGTGAACAGGAGTTGCGCTTTTTCTCGATGAAAAGCACTATTTCGTTTAATTTCTCAATCGATTTCAATGATTCGTTTTTATTCAATGGTTTATGATCTACATGGAATTATTAATAAAAAAATATATAACACGCGCCGAGAGCGTGTGTATATGTGCATGTGCGTGTATATGTGCGTGTGCGCGTGTACATGCGCAGAGTGCGCGCGCCCCAGGAACGAGGCAGGCGACGCTCTCTCTCTTTATAACATCTCTTGCTCGAGGGCGGGACGGAAGCGGCGCAGACGGTCGAACGTACGCTGACGTGCTAAGATTTGGCGTAGCCAATTAAGCGTACGTACATCTACCATACGTCGGTCTACCTATATATATATTTCGCTGTATTGTTTTTTTCATGCTCAAGTTTGATTGGTTAAATAATTAATTTAATTCGGTCTCCAGGGGCTGCTCATCGTTGGAAACAGCTCACCGAGTTTGGGGGTGCAGGCCTATAAGTGAACCCATAGCAAACCCCAGCCATTGACAATGTTCACTACAAATAGTCGAATAAAGCCATGACGCAACCGTAATTTTTGCAGCAACCTTTGTATTCTATAAAGTGGTCATAAATCACTGTTTTAGCGTTCAGGGTGTCAGTTGAAGAGCCACAGAAAGCGTAGACCTATTCAAAACACTACATTAGTGTGTACAAAACATCTGGTAGGATATATTGTATAGGTGTTTAACATTATCCATAGGCTTCTTTAGTGTAACGTTAAACCACCTCGATAAATATTTTTCCACAGGGGCTCTGGGCTTATTACTTGCACCGATTCCACTTTTCCTCAGACCAAGTACAAGTACTTACATTTGGGTACTCGCCGACACCGAGTACCGATTTGCGAGTACTTAACACCATTCATTAGAATAACCCTTTAAAAAGAGGGGGGCGTGTTATCGCCATGGTTACGGGCCACGGCAACTTGGTGATACCTTTTCAGTACCGTCGTTGTGTATGAGCATTATAATGAGCGATGTTGTATAAGAAATGGCATCGGCGCATCCCTAATTACCATCATTAGAATGAACACAGACCTGCTGAAGGAAGGTATTTCCGATAAAGCTCAGCAAATGCAATACATAGGTTTGTAGGCCCATTGAATTCAGACTGCGTTAGGCAATAATCACATCTTGTGTTTTATATCAAATGTGACTTTTCAACAAATAAGGTCCCAGCCCTTATCCTCTAAGTACTTGTTTTTGTAAAGGGAAACGTTTAAGTTATTGTTAAAGAGCCTACAGTTTTGAAGATTGCCCCTCACTATGTGGGGTGAGTCTTGAATCCGAAACAAGTCGTGTCCCCAGATGAAGTAGGTCCCCAGCCATGAGAACACATTCAGCTGTACCCTCGAAACCCCGGTGCCCGCCCCTGCCACTGGCCTATCACATCCATCCCTGAGAACACAATTCAGCTGTACCCTCAAAACCATGGTGCCCACCTCTGCCACTGGCCTATCACATCCATCCCTGAGAACGCATTCGATACCAAACATTGCCTCAGCCCTTTTAGTCATCAATATTCACATGGGATGGCCTTAGATGGGTGTCTGCGTTCTTATGATTCGGTCCCACATTGTTAAATCGCGGCTTTGTTGGTTTTATTTAAACGCATTAGCATGGTGTGCTAATGTACAACGTAGCAAGCCAAGTCCAAGAGCTACGGCGCTATTTATATTCACAGACAACATCAATAATATAACTTCCTGCATTCGACCCTGTGTTCCTTGTCCCACAACCAATCACGGACAATAGAACCGGTTTGGAGAAAAGTTCAATTTAAAAGTGCCACAGCGTTATATTCTACAATTGACATCAAAATTGAAAATTGAATTGTGATTTACATTTTGCACAACTAGCAAATAAGAAAGTATCCAAAAGAAAAGGAAAAAAAAAGTATCAACAAGAATCTTATGATGGTTGTGAATCCCTTTTGCTCCCAACCCATGGAAATGCTGAGGATTCAGAACGAGCCCCCCCCCCCCCCCCTCTAAACAGGGGGAGACGTCAGGGGGAGACGTCAGGGGGAGACGTCAGGGGGAGACGTCAGGGGGAGACGTCAGGGGGAGACGTCAGGTGTCACACCCAACGCGCGTGCTACACTTACAGTAAAAGGTGCAGTGTGTTAGAATTCAGTGGCATCCAGAGGAACGGACTCGGCAGAAATGAAATATAATATTCACGATTATGTTTTAATTTGTGTATAATCCCGTGAAAACAGTTATCGTTGTGTTTTCCGTACCTTAGAATGAGCCCTTTTTATCTACACACAGAGGGTCCTCTTCAGAGGAGGCCGCCATGTTGCACCGCCATGCGGCCTAGAATGGACATGCGGCTCTGACGACCTCATTCTGAAGGTACCTACTGGCACCTAACAGGCCACCGTAGCTCCTCCTACGTGCTTGGAAAGGGAGGGGTGAGGGAGGTGAGGGGGATTCAGCTCTTTGCAATGTGCAACCTCACCGCTGGATGCCACTAAATCCTACACACTGCACCTTTTACGTTTTATTAAAACATTTAATTGAAGCATGTCTAAAAGCTACATTTCATATACATATATTTTGCCCACCAATTAGCTACCAGTTGCAATTAACTCATCCACTTTGTGAGAGGCATTCATTGTGCAATGTGCATCTTGAGCCCATGAAGACAAGACATGTTCAGCTTGTTGTGCGTTGCTATGTCTGGCAGGTTTAATAGCAACCATTAAACAGCAAAGAGTCCACTTAATGGTCTTTCTGAGACCATCTGCTTATAGTCTCCACAGGAGCTTTGGTTCACCGTCACAAAAGGTGAATAATGTCAGAAGCTCAGAGGTCCAAGTCGTCCGGGTCGTTGGAGCTGGAGGACTGGGACTCCTCCTGGGACTGTCCCCATGCAAACCTGTAGTTGTCCTCCAAGTCCTGCTGCCTCTTCTGCTCCTTATACACTTCCTCTGTCCCCCCAGTCTGCAGGATTAGGAAGAACAAATACACTGGTGAGTCATCACGAGGTAACCAAACTCAATAGAATTACACAGAGTACAATGTTGTCGTCACCACCAGCTTATTGCATAGTGTTCCTAGTGTCCAAGCTAAAAGCTTGGACCCAGAGGTTTGAGTGGCGTCCCCACTGCTACGGTCTGAGTTACCAGCAGGTTGATGAGAAGCTCTCTGAAGGACTTAGTGTCTTCCTCCGTCAGCCACTGATCCCCAGCCTCCTCTGCGTTCTTTCGCGTCAAGATCTTCACCTCGATCTTTCCTACGACACCGACGGAAGAGAAGAAGCCAGCGACTCAGTCTCATGTTGAACAGTGTCTCATGTTGAACAGTGACGGAGCAGGATGGAGGACAACGTGTGTTTGTGGTGATTACGTGGTTAGAGACACGGTGTAAAGACCTCACGTGGATGAGAACTACAGAGATCATGAATGACAGCTTTGTGTTTCTACACCTGGTGCTTTGTCTTCAAAAAGGTTTTCCCATTTATGCAAATGTATCTTCTAAAATTCAGGTATGGTCGATCATTTCTGGTTTGTCCCCTAATTTTTAATAGCTCGTAAATTCGGTAGACTTAAATAAACACGCAGGGATTGAACTTGGCGTGAAAACTGCCTAGCAACACGTGCCAGGCCTGCCGTAGGAGGTTTGCTGAGGCGTTCTCAGTCCAAAGCAGAAGGTAGCTCTGACAGACCCGGCGAGCAGCGAGACAGGCAAACAGGACTCAAACGAGCAGGCGGCAAACGAGCAGGCGGCTGGCACGAGGAGAGAGTGACAGGATTGCGCGTGCAGAGACACGGCGGTGTGATCTGGGCTCGTACCTTCCGCCTTCAGTCCTGCTTTCTCTAGCTGCTCTTTAACCACGTCCTTTATGTGTTGCCACTGGGGGTCGCCTTCTCCCATCTCCTGAACTCTGACCTGCTCATCTGGGCTGCTGCCCGTCTTATACTTAGTTATTTTGATCTTTACAAGGTCGTCGGCTGCTTGGTCTGGGGTGACGAAACAAGAGGAACAAACAACATCATGTCACCGTGGAGACGGCGCCTTCCTCTGGTCACTTAACATTGTTGTCGAGCGCTTGATGCGAGACCTTACGAAATATACTCTTTCATAAGATACTTGTTTAGCGGTGGGACATTTTAAGATCTTATAAATCCAACTCAAAAACAATTTCACATTTGCAGCCCACATGTTCTCTAACAATACATCACAGTATTATCAAAAAGGGATGAGAATGGGATGGAAAAGCAGCAATGGCCAACAACTCCAGACGGACGACGATGGAGATGGATCAGAATGACGGCCGGGACACAGAGTGGGGATGGGGACACAGAGTGAGGATGGGGACACAGAGTGGGGATGGGGACACAGAGTGGGGATGGGGACACAGAGTGGGGATGGGGACACAGAGTGAGGATGGGGACACAGTGGGGATGGGGACACAGTGGGGATGGGGACACAGAGTGGGGATGGGGACACAGTGGGGATGGGGACACAGTGGGGATGGGGACACAGAGTGGGGATGGGGACACAGAGTGGGGATGGGGACACAGTGGGGATGGGGACACAGTGGGGATGGGGACACAGTGGGGATGGGGACACAGTGGGGATGGGGACACAGTGGGGATGGGGACACAGAGTGGGGATGGGGACACAGTGGGGATGGGGACACAGTGGGGATGGGGACACAGAGTGGGGATGGGGACACAGAGTGGGGATGGGGACACAGAGTGGGGATGGGGACACAGTGGGGATGGGGACACAGTGGGGATAGGGACACAGAGTGGGGATGGGGACACAGAGTGGGGATGGGGACACAGTGGGGATGGGGACACAGTGGGGATGGGGACACAGTGGGGATGGGGACACAGTGGGGATGGGGACACAGTGGGGATGGGGACACAGAGTGGGGATGGGGACACAGAGTGGGGATGGGGACACAGTGGGGATGGGGACACAGAGTGGGGATGGGGACACAGAGTGGGGATGGGGACACAGTGGGGATGGGGACACAGTGGGGATGGGGACACAGTGGGGATGGGGACACAGTGGGGATGGGGACAGACCCGGAGGGCCCCGGTACCTGGCTGCTGTGGAGCCAGGCTCGGGCTCCCCCTGGCCGGGTCGCTGGCTCTCTGACCCCTGCCCAGCTGCTGCTCTGGCCCTGGGGTGTCTTTGTCCTCCAGACGGTCGAGGAGCTTGTCCAGCGTGGTCTCCAGGGTCTGCGTGGCCTGAGAGCGATCAAACTCTCCCTTCAGGCCCTCCGTCTCCATCTCCTGCTGCGCCTGACACACAGAGGAGCCATTGACCTTTGACCCTTCCTTCCCTGAGCTGACCGTCTGCAGGTGATCAGGACGTTGTGGAACCCGCTGGTTTATTATTAGGGTCAACAGCGGAGCATTAACAAACGTGTTGTGTGATTGGTTGAAAATGGTACATCTGCATGTGACTGGTTAAGGATATCATCTGCTGTTGAAGGAGTTATGTTGATTTGATTAGTAACATTATTTGCGTTGTTGGATAAGTGACATATGAATAATAATAACATCACTAATAAAAAGTTAATGATTTCAGGGTTGTCTTCAAGTAAGAATGATTCTGGAGCTTAATTATTGATTACTGAACAGATCATGGAGTGATTGGCTGGTTGAGAAGATGAAAGCTCCTGCAAACCAAGCAGGTTCTTAAAGCCCCAAGGAAGCTGCAGGTCTGGACGGATGTGCGGCTGGTACCTCGTCGATGATGTTGTGGAACTCCTTCTGCATTTCCTCCTTGATCTCCTTGATCTGCTCAGAGGGCACCGCGAGGCCAGCCGTCTCCTCCTCAAACTCCTGCAGGAGGCTCTCCTCTTCGTCCTCCTGCTCCTGGTCGTCATGGCGCTCCATCGCCCGGTCACTCTGTCGCTTCTCGGCTTCGCTTTTGGCCTGGTTTCTTGCTTTCTAAAAGATAATTGTATTCATAATAACAATGGATCATGGGATTAGGAAATGCACTGAACTGCTCCAGGGGTCAGCTCACCTGAGGTGGATCAGCTCACCTGAGGTGGATCAGCTCACCTGAGGTGGATCAGCTCACCTGAGGTGGATCCACTCACCTGAGGTGGATCCGCTCAGCTGAGGTGGATCCACTCACCTGAGGTGGATCAGCTCAGCTGAGGTGGATCAACTCAGCTGAGGTGGATCCGCTCACCTGAGGTGGATCAGCTCAGCTGAGGTGGATCCGCTCACCTGAGGTGGATCAGCTCAGCTGAGGTGGATCCGCTCACCTGAGGTGGATCAGCTCACCTTTCTGTTGCTCTCTTTGAGGTGCTGTACAAATTTCATAAGGTCTGCAGGATCCGTGATTATTTTGAAGTTGAATTTTTCATCTAAAACAAGAAACGAATAAAACATTTAATGACATTTTGCCTGAGAGTGAAACATAATATATACTTTACGATGAAACTGATAATTAAAGTGATTAAAGTGATAATTAAAGTGATTAAAGTTATTAAAGTGATAATTAAAGTGATTAAAGTTATTAAACTGATAATTAAAGTGATAATTAAAGTGATTAAAGTGATAATTAAAGTGATTAAAGTGATTTAAGTGATAATTAAAGTGATTAAAGCATTACATTCTTCGTCTTCCTCCAAGACTTCATTGTTGGACAGGGAATTTTCATCGTCTTCATTTGCTGCCTGTGGAATAAAAACAAACATTGCTTTGTTTCTCGAATGACCAGAATGATCTGAGATGTGATGTCCTGACAATGCAGTAATAATATGCGTTATGATATGAAAGGCTTCATCCTGGAGGATGATTATGACCACCATTGCTTCAGTTCAATACCTTTAAGGTTGGATGGGAAGCGGTTTGTTTTGAACTTCCTGGTCTGGTCCCGCCCTCCCCGGACTCAGAATCCTCCAGTCCGTCTGACCCCCCATCCTCAGACAGATCTGGAGCAGTATCCATCACAAAATGATTTTACTACGTCTTCCGTTAAGTGGTCCAATCAAAAGGCACTACATTTTAAAAAGACAAAATGGAGACCTTGTCCGTCGGCCTCCAGCAGGCCCTGCTCCTCAGTGAGGGGGAGGGCCTCCTGCGGAGCCAGCGTCTCCCCCGGGCCGTCCCGTCCCTCGCTCCCGGCCAACATCTCGTCCAGGCTTCGCAGCTCCTCTGAGATCTGCTCCACTTTCCTCTTTGTGTCCGCTGCGGCGGCGGGGAGAGAAAGGAGACACGTCACGGACCGGAACAGGATGTGAGGTCACACTGAGCCCTCTTCCTGTCGCCCACTCACAGACTTGGGCCTTGACGTAGGTCATGTACTGCTGGGCACTCAGCGCCGGCTGGCACACGATGCCCTGCGGCTTGGCGTTGGAGGGCGGCCGCAGGAAGGGATGCTGGCAGGTGCGGCTGGTGTGGACGGTCAGCACGTAGCGGCAGGACTGGGGCTCGTCCACCCTGGCGATGTAGTCCCCGGAGCCCTCTTCGCACACAAACTGAGAGGGAAACAGTCACGGTTGGGCAGAGGCCTCCCATGCAGACTGAAGCGGTTGCTTCCTGGACGCTAGGCTCACCCTGACTTCGGTCTCCCGCGGGGCCCCGTTCAGGTCACACTTGGAGCCGTTGACGTAGGTCTGGCTGTGGTAGCGCTTCAGCCGGTGCTGCTTGGAGGCCTGGGGAGGGAAGAGCCGGCTGCCTGTTTGTATACCGGTGGACTTCAGACCACGGCCCTTTTCATCACGTGGCCTTTTTTTTTCCCATTAGCCCTTTTGGCCGTGGCGAACCGTTGCGCGCTGGTTTGCGTTTCCACTACCAGTTTAAACGCGCCGTGCCGCGCCCCAGATGGACCTTCTCCGAGGGCGGGGCCAAAGCGAGACCCCCCCCACCCCGGGCCGCGGTGACGTCAGCCCTGCCTGCTGTTCGGAGCGAAAAGTTGTCTCTCAAACTGTAGGAACTGAGACGTATAAACTGTGCGTTCTTGTGTGAGACGCATGCACCAACCGCTCGATTCGTTATCGTTCGTTCTTACATCTATACAAGCCTAATTATAAAAAAAGGAAATGAAAGGCACCGCGGTGACGTTAGTTTGATGATCTTGCAAAACAAAATGGCTCGTTGAAATAGGACGGATTTCGTTCAGGATTAGTCTTGGTGTGAAGACAATATTTCACACAATTAGATCGCTGATATCGTTACTCAATGCGTTTTTTTCCCCTAATATCAAGGACAAGGTGTGGCACTCGGGGAAATATGTGGGAAACATTTTCCAATGTGGAAACAAGACTAATATCAACTAAATCGGCTCTCAATGAGCTACTGAGATTACGAAGCAAAGAAGGGGGGACTATAGAAGGTCAAACTGAATTCTGTGTGTCGCCGTCCGTCTCAAACATCCCGAATACATGAAATGTTTCTTAAACCAATCAATCCCATTTGACGGTAGGCTATAACCTAAAACGAAATAGGCAACGAAGGTGTGAGTGTTGTTGTGTCGTCGACTCAAGACGAGCGCGTCATCAGATAAAGACATGCCTTCACGCAGCCCTGTCGTCATGGAGATGCAAATCCCAGCTGAGTCAAACCGGGCCGGGCCAGTATGGTACAGTGGAAAAGCACCAGTCGTCCTTGTTACTGATGGTTCCTTGGTGGAAAAGCCATCCAGCCCCAACACTCTTCACATTTTTCTTTAACAACAATATAGAAATAAATCTATATAAGGTGAACATTACAGATGCTACAGTAAGGGATGTAGAGATTTGGAGTAAAGATTTAGTGTCGTACAGCTCTGGCAGAATGCTGGGGGAACATCAAAGGTTGTAGACTACAGGAACTGGCAAGCAGTCGGTCCAACCACTCAAAATAAAAGCCCCAAAACAGTACAAAGTCCTCGTGTTTGTACCTTTGCGGTTTCATTGCTCCAATCAAATTCTGACTCGTACGACCCCAGGAACAGGATGCCGCCTTTAATTTCTGTGTCTGTTGACAAAGTGTGAACGTGACAATCGATTATGATGCTTTCACAAAAATAGGATTTTTGAACAGAAATTGAAAACAGAAAGGCCTTGCCTTCAAGATGGTACTGTCTGATAAACTGTCCATGGCAAAACTCGTACGTCCACCAGTCCTTTGTCTGAAGAAGGGAGAGATAACTGCATAAAATTGACTCAATGTGTGACAAAAACGATCTAGTTTCTACTTAACATTTACATGAGGAAATGTCCAATGTGTGCCGAGCACAGCTTAAATGTTAGGAAGTGCTCCGATTAAGTAGCACAGCTGTTATGCTATCTTAACACAGCTTGAACGTTCCCACACTAGAAGGACCACACAATGTGAGCAGTCCTAGATCATGTGGTAAGGTGTCAACATCTTACACTGGTGAAAGACGCTTTGCATATTTCCGGTGGGGAGGGTCAGGTGGAATAATACTTTCAATGTCCACCAAGACAGATCACTCCACTATTTGCGTGTGCATTTTGATAAGATGTTAATTTGATGTCAACACGCTGCAGGAATCACAAAGCACAGCCTGTTGTGGAACCGCCAACTCCTAGCGTGGCCTGAGATTTGCATTGGAAAGGACGACCATTGAAAAGCAAACCAACCTTGACCAAGCACGGAGCTTGGTGCATGGGTGCGAGCAGGTCTGGGACGCTGGGGCCGGCGTAGCTCTCGGGTTCCGACTCGGAGGCCGGATCTTGATGGAAACGAAGAGCTTGGGCTGGAAGGCGACATTCATACAGCTGCTTGTATTTGTTGGAAACCATCATCACCTCATCGGTTTGGGTCTGCACATTAACAAAGCACAAACAATAAAAAAATATATATATACATAAGTCTGTTATCCTCGACATAAGTGTCGGTCAACGCACAAAACACGTCGTTTTGAACTCCAAGAAGGAGTGGAGTGAAAGAAACCCCGACGGGGTCCTGGACAGCTGTGGAGGGCTGCCTGGGACGGTGAGCATCCGTCAGGTTCACCGCCGGCTTTATAGAAAGGCCTGGCCATCATTGGATGAGTAGAACCCTGGGGAACCCTTCTTCTTTCGCGTGTTAGGTCCTATAGGTGCTATCCATGGATGGGTTTACAGATCACACAACACACGTAACGCCAGGCTCCTGACAGCCTTAGCTTCGGCAGCTCGGCTTGCAGTCTCACCTGTCCCAGGATGACTGGATCGGGGAGAATTTGGATGCCGTATTTCATTTCATTTAACTCCTCTATGTTCAAAAAGCCAAAAATACAACAGGGATATATACGTAGAAACACGTAAAATATCTTCGACCATCGACCCAAAGTAGCAGCCATGATTCCCTCACAGCTCCATCGGTCCGTCGACTGGAGAAGCCCTGACATGGTCGATGTGGATTGGACAACGCCAGCAGTGGGTTCACCTCATTGGTTGATCACTCCGTCAATCACTTAGATTTTCCGGGGTGTAGTCGATTTCCTGACAACACAAGCGTAGGAGGGTGGTGCTCAATCCAGCCCCCAACCGACATTTAAACCCCGCCCGTCTTTCATCACCGCGAACCGTGCGGTTGGCTTTCAGACACGAACTGGCCACCGATTGGCTTAATTCATAAGGCGTGTCATTAACCAATTTGTCCAGTTGACACCGCAATTACCTACGTTATCAAGAAAAACATATTCACAATAAACATACATTTCGGATGGGAATAGTGTATTAAATTGCTTTACGTTTCTACAAAAAACGTGAATTTGTTCATATAATGAATGATATTAGTTCTACTAACGCCACTCGCACGCCGTTTTTCGATGAAAATGGTGGAAGTTATATTTCTGGGGGCACGCATGGGACCACCAATGACACAAAATGAGTCGAACGCAGCGGTTAAACCCATCAGAGACACACCCTGCACTGGCCCACATGAGAACCATCACATGCGCGTCACGCCACAATTATCAATCTGAGACTTTAACTAAAGAAACCCAGCCGATATGTTGAACCGTCTATTTGAACGACTGTAATATTTTCTATTTGAAAGGACGGATTATTGATTGTTGGACGCGCAAACTGCCACCCCGGGATATCCGCCGTTACCTATGAGGGCTGAAGGAGGGCGCATGGGGGCTGCGCGCTACTGCGCGGACAGCCTTCGTTCAAGGGAATTGTCTCACACCCACAGCGCGTTTTTTAGGACGTATATATAATAGTGCATATCAAAAAAAATATTCAGCCTATCCGGGATCGTATCATGAAAGCACCGTAGGAGAGCGAAAAAAGGGAAAGATTGGGTATCTTATATTTGAGGTAAGCTCTAATCATAGCGGTTTGCTTGCAATAGGCCTATCCAACCCCAAGATGTATTCAAACGCGTTTTGAGACGAGCTGTCTTGCTTGAAGTTGTCCAGATAATCTCTTCGATGGGATCCTGAAATATCAAATACCTTTTTCATTCGAGGCTAATTCACTTATTTTGATGATAGTGGGCGTATGGTTTTTAATATGTCAGGCTGTGTAGAAAATGTTGATAGGTTATTTATTTTAATGCAACCTTGCTCTGCACCGCCGCTAACAAATCGTCTACAGAAAGGCGAGACCCAAATTTCAAGTAAACGATATAACCCAAATTAATAATCTATAGTTGTGCATTAATGTCACGATCGGTATGGGGCAATTGTCAAATGGGGAGATTGAATGAGCTCGGAATGGATGGGTGGGGGGCAGGGTAGGGGCAACATGCTACCGGACATGTCCTCTAGCTCTTTCACTCCTCCATCTCTTGGGGTTAATCAACGTAAAGGCCACGTCAGAAATGGAGCGTTTTGGTACCGAATGGGCAAGAGTATTGCGCAATGATAAATGGTAAAAGCACCAGCTCCATTGTTGTAGGCGTAGCGCTAGCCGCATAACAGGCAAGACGACAGACCTCCCTGATTTACGCCTTTATAATATTATATAATTATAATAGTCAACATAAAGGCCTGTATGCAGACCTAAGTGCTACGTTTGCTAGATTTACGCACCCATCTACCTGACATTTGAATCTTTCAGCAGCCTATTTGTAAACAGGTTGTGAATTGAGAACTTTACTCGTAAGGGGATGTTCTGATGGTTCCGGTAGGATAGGTCGTCCTGGCCAGAACAACTCACTGGAATTTTACTGGTCTAAAGACCAGAACATGAGTTGTTCTGGTCTAAAGTCAAATTCCCAATTATTCTTGAAGAAAATCGAAATAAGAAAGTGGTGTAGTGGTGTAGTGGTGTAGTGGTGTAATGGTGTAGTGGTGTAGTGGTGTAGTGGTGTAGTGGTGTAGTGGTCATGCTCAAAGGGGTTAATGAATGAAACTATGAATGTGCTTTGGGTCCGAGCTTAGAGGAACCATGTCTTTTGGGTTGGTGCATGGAGATAAAGCCACTGAGGGGTTGGGATTACTGTAATGCTTTAGAGTGATAAGTGCGCCCACACCTGAACACACTGTCCTGACATGGCTGGGGTCTTCCAAGCAGCTGAAAGTCTTTCTACATGTCGTACTATACAGAGTCCAGTGGACGGTGTAATTGTAGGGACCTTTGGGCTCCAAACCTTGAAATGCTTCGTGATTGCCTTGTAAGAGACGCGTGTGTGTGTGTGTGTGTGTGTGTGTGTGTGTGTGTCAGAAGGATGAATTGGGATTTTGTTCATTGTCAAATGTGTCTTCCAGATGGAGAAAGGACACACTGTTCGTCAGCTACGTGTTTGTGAAGATGAAGGTGCCTAGAGAGGAAGCCCTTTCACTAACCGGATACAGGCAGGCAGGTGGACCTTCTGTTTGCTCCTAGACGCCCATAAAACGCATAATGCAGCGTTCCGTGGCTTCCTGAGTCGCTCTCCGTGAGGATGGCCCCCGCTGTGCCACGCTGCGGGATGCGCTCTCCGAGGAGGACGGCGCTGCTGGCCGTGCTGGTGTCCGTGGTCGTGGTGTTGGCGCTGCTGCATTCCTGGCCCACGCGCGCCTACACCACCGTGGACATGTCTCAGCATCCCGGCTCGCCCGCAGATAAGCACCTGGAGGACCGCCTGCCAGACGCGGACCCCCGCTTAGGGGACATCCCCTACCGCGTGAGGGAGGGCGTCGCCAGGTGAGCGTCGTGTCCGTCCCCCCCCCCCCCCCCCCCCCACACACGTTTTGACACTGTAATCAGTGCTGTCCTCTGATTTGTGTCTCTGGGGTGTGTGTGTGTGCAGCCTGTTAGCGCGTAATGGGTGTGTTTGCGAGGGCAAGAGCGCCGGTGTCAGCCTGCCCTTCTCCCAGCTCCTGTTCCCGCGGGTGTCGGCCCACGCCCTGCACACCGCCTTCCAGGCCTCCGAGCTGGAGGACGTGAAGGAGAGACGGGCCAAGGAGTACCAGCGCTTCCAGACGAGGTCCGTGCCAGAATGACCGCTCACTGCACACAAACCCGCAAATTAAACGGCTTCTTCCTAAAGAAAAAGAGCATTCGACGCAAAATAGAACAGCTAATTCTTTGATTGAATTTTATTTTTTTATTGCTTCCGCTAATACAAAATAACCGGTTAGATTTTACGGTTGGATACAGCGTCCATAGCAACACTTTGTTATTCAGAGACGCGATCTGCCGATCAGAAATAACACACCGCTGAATCACCCACCAGAATCCAGTATTCATCAAAGCAGTGTACTAAATAAACGTAGTATAAGGTTATATACTTCATAACGGTGGTCATTTGAACATCGAGCCAACACTATTCTGTCACGTCAGGGTTGGGCGTGGCTCTGTTTCACTGTTATGAGGAGCACAGGAACTGTACTGTACGGTCCCATGTCTCCCCCAGGTCTCAGACCCCCGCCGACGCGCTGCTGGTGGCCGAGGCCAACAGCCCCCTGCAGTACCCCACCCAGGGCGTGGCCGTACGGCCCCTCAGAACCATCCTCATTCCAGGTACTCCTCCTACCTCTATGGAGGCGGCGTAGGAACGATCATCTGATGTCTCATCTGACGATCATCTGATGTCTCATCTGATGTCTCATCTGACGATCATCTGATGTCTCATCTGATGTCTCATCTGACGATCATCTGATGTCTCATCTGATGATCATCTGATGTCTCATCTGACGATCATCTGATGTCTCATCTGATGATCATCTGGTGTCTCATCTGATGATCATCTGGTGTCTCATCTGATGATCATCTGGTGTCTCATCTGATGATCATCTGGTGTCTCATCTGACGAGCATCTGGTGTCTCATCTGACGATCATCTGATGTCTCATCTGACGATCATCTGATGCCTCATCTGACGATCATCTGACGTCTCAGAGCGTGGAACAACAATGAGCCAAGGTCGTCAACCGTTTGTTTTCTGCTTTTCAGGTTTGGCCTTACGAGACATCCATAAAGAAACGTACTCCGTAAGTTTGGGTTATTATTAGTTGTGTGTCGTTTTAGGATTTTCCGTTTTTTACGTAACCATAACGTTTTGTGTCATTTAATTCTTCTTAGCAATACTGTGACTCTTTTTTGAATGGCACCACTCACCTGGTGTAGCTGAACATCACAGCCACGTTGGGAACACTGAATGTGGCTGCTGAGGTCGAGGGAGTAAAGGTCAAAGGGGATGGAGAGATGCGCATGACCTTATCCAGTAGTCTTCTCCCCAGCCTGAATCGCCAGCTGCAGTTTGTGAGCTACACCAACACCCTCTTCCACCCCAGCACGGCAGACACAGGTGAGCCTTCTCGTCATCCTTTGGGTTCGTATTCGGGGTTTTTTCAAAAGGAAAAACGTTCAAAATGTGTACTTTTAATTTGCGCTGTTGCAGTGCAACTTGAAACAGAAGGACATCGAGCCGTCTTCACCATCAAGATACGTCACGGAGTTACGCCCAAACTTTACAACACAGGCCCTAAAGGAGGTAATGCAGACTCACCGGTGTTCCACCTCCATTCTCTGTGGCGGTAACTTTATTCACTGGCTCTCTTCCGTCCGCGCAGAATACAACATCAGCGCCCTTGTCACCATAGCAACCAAAACCTTCCTGCGGTACGACAAGCTCCAGGCCCTCATCGACAGCGTGAGGAGATACTACTCTACCGTAACCATAGTGATCGCTGACGACAGCGAACACCCTAAGACGGTGTCCGGCCCCCACATCGAACATTACATCATGCCTTTTGGAAAGGTACTATGTCATTATGTACTATGTTATTATGTACTATGTTATTATGTACTATGTACTATGTACTATGTTATTATGTACTATGTACTATGTACTATGTTATTATGTACTATGTTATTATGTACTATGTTATTATGTACTATGTACTATGTACCATGTACTATGTACTATGTACTATGTACCATGTACTATGATAATGCGTACGCACGCTGGTTGTGGCGCTGTCACCTCAGCGGTGTGTGTGTGTGTGTGTGTGTGTGTGTGTGTGTGTGTGTGTTTTAAGGGTTGGTTCGCGGGGAGAAACCTGGCCGTCTCCCAGGTGACCACCAAGTACGTGCTGTGGGTGGACGACGACTTCCTCTTCACATCCAGCACCAGGCTGGAGAGGCTAGTGGACGTGTTGGAGCGAACCACTCTGGACCTGGTGAGGGACCCGCCTCTCCCCTCAGACACTAGAATGACCTTCTGACCCCTGACCTTCGGGAACGTCTTTCCGAGTACAGAACAGGTTATGAAGTAAAGTACGTTTCATCTGTATAGCTCTTTGCTACAGTAACCGTCTTAAGGGATCCAGGGACGGAGAACCAAATGGGCTTGTACTGGTAGAGAAAGAATTAGCCAAACCAAACAGCTTGGGTTGAAGCCTCTTGGACAAAGTTAGCAAGTCCGCTTTGTTGATGAAATAATAAGATAATAAGATAATAAGGTAATAAGGTAATAAGGGAATAAGGTAATAAGGTGCAACAAAAGTCACTTTGGACCTTAAGTGGCTGAGTTGATGGTGTAATTGTGATGGTGTGCTGGTGATGGTGTAATGGTGTGCTGGTGATGGTGATGGTGTGCTGGTGATGGTGTAATGGTGACGGTGTAATGGTGATGGTGTAATGGTGATGGTGTGCTGGTGACGGTGTGCTGGTGATGGTGACGGTGTGCTGGTGATGGTGTAATGGTGATGGTGTAATGGTGATGGTGTGCTGGTGATGGTGTAATGGTGACGGTGTGCTGGTGTAATGGTGACGGTGTGCTGGTGATGGTGTGATGGTGATGGTGTAATGGTGATGGTGTGCTGGTGATGGTGTAATGGTGACGGTGTGCTGGTGTAATGGTGATGGTGTGCTGGTGATGGTGTAATGGTGATGGTGTGCTGGTGACGGTGTGCTGGTGATGGTGACGGTGTGCTGGTGATGGTGTAATGGTGATGGTGTAATGGTGATGGTGTGCTGGTGATGGTGTAATGGTGATGGTGTGCTGGTGTGCTGGTGACGGTGTGCTGGTGATGGTGTGCTGGTGATGGTGTAATGGTGACGGTGTAATGGTGATGGTGTGCTGGTGACGGTGTAATGGTGACGGTGCGCTGGTGTTTAGGTGGGCGGAGCGGTGCGCGAGGCCACGGGCTACACCTCCACCTACAGACAGACCATATCCATCGAGCCCGGGGAGGACGAGGGGGACTGCCTCCACATGAGGCGGGGGTTCCACCACGGCATCGCGGGCTTCCCCCGCTGTGTGGTGACCGACGGGGTCATCAACTTCTTCCTGGCCCGCACCGAGAAGGTCCAGCAGGTGGGCTTTGACCCCCGCCTGGCCCGGGTAGCTCACCTGGGTGAGTCCAGCTCCTGACACTTAGACGACCATCATACCAGCACCACGCCTCTAGCTGGCTTTAGAGAGCCTTACATCATTTCCTTTATTTCTGGACAAAAGCAATGTCCGCGGTGAAGCTGCGTGTTTGGCTCTGGCATCATTTGGTTTTTGTGTGTTTTTGTTCTCTGCAGAGTTCTTCATCGACGGCCTTGGTTCCCTCCACGTGGGCTCCTGTGATGACGTCGTCGTCAGCCACGCCACCAAGATCAAACTCCCCTGGGTCGGCCAATCGGAGAGCGACAAGACGTACGCCAAGTTCCGCTACCCGCCGGCGTCCTCGGACGCCGCGCACACCAAGAACGGCCTGCTGTTCTTCAAGAACCGGCTGCAGTGCCTGACCCACAACTAACCTCCACCGCGCCCTGCTCAGCCTCCACCCTCGGGCCGCTGCGCGTCCCGAGGGGCCAAAGACGTCACAGCGGGCGGACTCCTGCAGCCCCCCCGCCCCTCCCCGATAGGCCGCCCTCCATCAGACGTCATGCGATCAGAGCGTCTCATTGGTGGAGCCCTGAGACACGAGGTCACTGCTTCACACACAGCCTCACGGTCCTTCGTCCACCAGACCTGTGTGAGAACCGCAGGTCCCCTGAGCAAACCTGGGGTTGGAACACCACCACAGATCTCCTTCGTTGTCAGTCCAAACTATTTCAAATGTACTATTATTTATTTATTGATCTGTTTATTTAATGTTGCCGTTAGCATTTTGTGCCTCAAGTCGCATGTGTCTGGTGTTCAGTATTCATGAAGAAAAACAAGCAGACAAACAGAACCAAGAGCAGCCGAACGCAAGTGGATCGGGACGCTTCGTCTGAGAATCTGGAAGAAAACGCCTTTTTACAACATAGAAGAGAAAGCGCGAATCCTGTTTTCTCATTTCTTCGAGCTGCACGACCAAGAAAGAGGGCCGTGGCCGATCGACGCGATGTTATGAACAGAGGCTTGACTCTTCGTAAGGACCAGAGACGCTTCCAGCGACGTGACAATCCCGTTCCCATGGCGATGCGTCAGACTCCCGTTCTTAACGCCCACTGAGAACACGGAAACACATTTAGGGGCCGGTACCCTGGCTCCAAGACCGGTCGTGCCAAACCCAAAGTGATGGCCCAAGGACTATTGTTACTATTAGGATTCTGAATATTATTCTATTTTGTGTTATGGTTCGGCTGCCTATTAATCAGAAGCTTCTGCCTATTACCCACTGCTTCCAAACGTTGTCCTTCTCCATCCCAAACCCACTCACCGTGTTATGAATGAGTGAGTTAAAAGGTTTGGAATGACAGTGTTATGAATGAGTGAGTGAAAGGGTTTCCAGAAGGAGTCATTGTGGAGTGTGTGTGTGTGTGGTTGAAGGCTGATTGAAGCAGCCTCACCTGGCCCGAGGCAGACTGATTGGACTCTGGGTCTGGGTGGGGCTGCACACCTGGGTCACCATTGATTGAAGTGTTTCAGAGACTCTGCAATAAACGGGGTTATTGCAGAGGTTTGAAGGATGATGGTACATTGTGCAGGTGATCCATGCTGCCATGTTGGAGATCTCCTGTGTGTGTGGTGATGGCTGGTTTAACCTGTTGTGTGCAGCCCCACCTGGCCCCAGGGTCCAATCAGTCTGACTCGGGCCAGGTGAGGCTGCTTCAACCAGCCATCAACCACACACCCTCCAGTCATCTTTGTGGGAGGGCCAAACCTAACTTTAGATACACGTTTTAAAAACACCATGATGTTATGCCTTTGTAAAGTTGTATGTTCTAATGTTCAAACGTTTGATGACGCTATTATTTCAGCTTAATCAAACATTAAATTTTGAGGACACGTAGTTTGCCTGCTTCACCGTGAGATAAATAATACAAAGTGTTCCCTGAGGTCCGTCCTCACACTGTTACTGCTTACAGTTGAAGTGTTTGTCGTATTCAAATCTCTTCCATTGAGTCCTATTGTTTGGTGGCAACATATTTATTTAGTATTTATTGGGACCATGCATGACAACCACAAATCATATCAGTGTCCCAGAGGGGATGTCTTGTATAAGGTGAAAAGGATTTTAAATACATTGATCCTTGAATGCATTATAACGTCAAACATATTGCCATATGTATATATTTATCTAGTAATAATCATATTATTTATAATACAAATCTTACATTTTGTAGGGCTATATGCACATTTTGTATCATTGCTTGCTTGCTTGCTATATACGGGGGTCGCTTATCTCAGGAAGGAGCGCGGGTTGACTAACAACCAGAAGGTTGCTAGTTCGATCCCCGGCTCCTCCCAGCTGAGTGTCGAGGTGTCCCTGAGCAAGACACCTCGCCCTGAGCAAGACGCCTCGCCCTAACTGCTCCCGATGAGCTGGCTGTTGCCTTGCATGGTTGACTCCACCGTCGGTGTGTGAATGTGTGTGTGAATGGTTGTAAATTGTTTTCACGAATAATATAAAATGACTTATCAAATGTCGACACTAGAGGTCGCTACATACAAGCGAATGAAGATGTATCTGATAACGTCTAGTTTACCTGCCTACTATTCCACCTCTTCGTGCCATCATCTATCACGTGACGACAGGCCACTGAACACACAGCTGTCCGCAGATCCCTCAGACACACAGCTGTCCGCAGATCCCTCAAACACAGCTGTCCGCAGATCCCTCAGACACACAGCTGTCCACAGATCCCTCAAACACAGCTGTCCGCAGATCCCTCAAACACAGCTGTCCGCAGATCCCTCACACACACAGCTGTCCGCAGATCCCTCAAACACACAGCTGTCCGCAGATCCCTCAAACACAGCTGTCCGCAGATCCATCAGACACACAGCTGCTCCCCAGGTACACGGAGACAATATCCAGTAGAAATGTTGTTTCTCTTGGGCAGAATTACAATCTATGATTAAAAAAAGCTTCTTTTTTTTATGTTTCGTTGTTTCTTCTTGTGCCAAAACGATATCTCCCCGTTACCTTGCGGACTCTGAGTGGAGAAGAAAGATGTTTAGTCCGGACTCGAATGACTTGGTTACTCATCCTTTTTTTATTTCCTTGTTTTGTTTTATACGAAGAAGAACATAAGTCATGAAACACGCTTGTTGCTAGGATCCAGCGGAACATTATTTACATTCACGATGACGTGAGAAATGCTCCCCAAAGCCCCCTCTCTCCCCTCCAGTGCGCTACTGCTCTGGCGCCCCCTTGAGGAGGCAGTGTGCAGTGGTGAGACAACACTAACAATGGCGGAACTCGGATCCACTGCAGACGTAGAGGGGCGCGCGTGGGCAGGAACACACCGTTTGGGCTGAACGTACAGGACATCTTTCAAAGGTTGGCTCGTTGGCCCTGCCAGCCATGGTGATGATGACGAAGGAGCAGAGGAGGACATGCAGAGATGAGCCCATATGTATCTGCCATGTCACTGCACTCGCAGAATAAAACATACACAGCATAAATGTTGCATGGTCCCTCATTACAGTATATGAAGTACAGAAAACAAATCTGACTTTGCAAGAAGTCTTGATTATACACAGACAGCCGTTTGAGGGGTTGTGCGTGTGTGTGTGTTTGTGTGCGTTTGTGTAGGACACATGATCGAAGGTAGAAGGGTAACACGCCCCATAGTGGAACGGCCGGTACGAAGGGAAACGACAGAAGGATCGTTCCTACGAGGAGAACGAGGAACCACACTGCTACCGTCGCCCTGTCCGAGACAGTGCGGCCTCAAAATGCATTCACAAGCCACCCTGCAGCCCTATTGGTCGCTCTCTGTCAGCTGACCAAGGCTGGCTTGGTGAGGCGCCGCGGGCAGGTCTTCCAACGCTGGGGTCTGGTCTGAGCTGCAGCTCAGCGCCTGGAAACACAGAAACACACGATGTCACTGAAATGTTTGTTACCATGAGTGTGTAACCAGGTCGACTTGCGCGTTGAAATGTTGGGCCTACACCAGTAGAAGCGACATACAACATGGTCAAATCCAACAAAAGGGTTGTGAAACATTAAATTAGAAAGGTTAAAGGATTGCTTGAAGCCTGGTCTCAAACCCCCCCCCCCCCCCCCCCCCCCCCAGAAACAACAGGATATTTTGCAGGGCGAACAAAGAGTTCTTCCAAAGCATTTCCTCCTCATTATTCATGTCCACCGCCTCGGTCAGGATCATATCGAACCAGGGCTCAGGAGCACGGTGGTTTCTGAACAGTTTAGAAGTTTGTGTTTCATCGTATTTCCTCTTTTTTTTTTTTACAAGTAGCAGTTGTGGTCCTTTTGAGTTGATGGAAAACGATTTATTCAAGGACACGTCTTGACAGCCAAGTGTTCACTTGAATTTAGAGCGTGATCATGGGGAGATCCAGGCGGCGATTTACCAAGCATCTTCCCTGAGCCAATGGGTGCACAGGATTCCTACAGGGAACCTCCCCATCGTGGGCGGTAACAACAGAGGAACAAAGGCGAGGGGCGTGGCCACCGTGGAGGTTTAGGATTGGCCGTGGCTGAAGTCAGCCAATGGCGGTGAAGACCACACCTCCCGCGATCCCGCGTGACGTCACGACGTCGTCGAGCTGCGTCTTTTGCTTCTGTGTGGGTTGAGCGCCCCCTGGCTTCAGAACAGGAAACAACAACGCTCGTACCGAGGGGACCCCGTACCTGCATGCTGTGCTGGATGAGGGGAGGCCGGCCCCCAGAGACCCCGTGTCCGGGCCCCGTCTCTGGACATAGAGCGGCCCTCTGAGGGAGGGCCAGTGGATGTCTGGACGGACGCTCTGACCGACAACTGGTGGCCGAAACCTGAGGAGGGACATGAGGACAGACAGACAGACAGAGGTACAGACAGAGAGACAGACAGAGAGACAGAGAGACAGAGAGACAGAGGTACAGACAGACAGACAGACAGACAGACAGACAGAGAGACAGAGAGACAGAGAGACAGAGAGACAGAGGTACAGACAGACAGACAGAGGTACAGACAGACAGACAGACAGAGAGACAGAGAGACAGACACACAGAGGTACAGACAGAGAGACAGACAGACAGAGGTACAGACAGACAGACAGACAGACAGAGAGACAGACAGACAGAGAGACAGACAGACAGAGGTACAGACAGACAGACAGACAGACAGAGAGACAGAGAGACAGACAGACAGAGGTACAGACAGACAGACAGACAGACAGACAGACAGACAGACAGACAGAGGTACAGACAGACAGACAGACAGAGAGACAGAGAGACAGAGAGACAGACAGACAGAGGTACAGACAGAGAGACAGAGAGACAGACAGACAGACAGACAGACAGCAGAGAGACAGACAGACAGACAGACAGCAGAGAAGGTGAGATAAGTGGTTGTATCGGGGTGCCAGCAGAGAGAATCGAGAGGGTGCAGCGGTCCGAGGCTGACCTTCCTGGAGGCCTCGGGCGCCTGGGAGAGCGAGGGCAAGGAGGTGTTGTAGGAGCACAGGGAGGGCAGGCGGTTGCGGTCCATGGAGGCGGAGGAGTGCGGCCTGGCGTCCGGTGACCTCATGGCCCGG
>JACYXH010000426.1:755000-862500 GCA_026745465.1 Lota lota | reverse complement strand
AACTTCCAGGATGTGGAACTCACCTCTACAATGAGGCTCAGATCTTCCACATACAACTTCTCTGTCTCCAGAAGCTCTGTCAGCACATAACTGACGTTACGAGAGAGAGAGAGAGAGAGAGAGAGAGAGAGAGAGAGAGAGAGAGAGAGAGAGAGAGAGAGAGAGAGAGAGAGAGAGAGAGAGAGAGAGAGAGAGAGAGAGAGAGAGAGAGAGAGAGAGAGAGAGAGAGAGAGAGAGACAGAGAGACAGAGAGACAGAGAGACAGAGAGAGAGACAGAGAGAGAGACAGAGAGAGAGAGAGACAGAGACATAGAGAGAGAGACAGAGACAGAGAGAGAGACAGAGATTAGGTGAAACAGTGTGCATGAGAATGATGGATCAGTCTCCTAATGTGTAATCATCAGTTCATCATACACAAGGAATTTACAGTTCATGAGGAGTTCAAATGAAGATGAACACCTACATGCTTTTCTCCATGGCACTCTTTCTGTCCTCCTCCGTGTCCAGCGAGGCTGACCATTGGCTGCCTGAGTCATCAATCAAGCTGCTTTCATCTGGAGGAATACTGGAGCGGGATTGGCCGTCCTGCTGAAACCAGGAAACAAACACAAGCCTTTGGAACGAAGTGTACGAGGGCGTCTCACTGCACACAGAGACGCTGTCGCTGGGGAAGAGCTCAGGCCTCAGACAGGCCCTCTGGACAACAGAGGGTTAACATCGCTGACAGCCACACATGTTAATAATGACTCAACCTCCTGAACCGCAGACCGCCGTGGAACGGAAAGAAGAGGAAAAACCTTGTGGCTTTATTGCTGAAGAGACAACCATTATGGAAATACTTTTTTCCTCCCCCCTTCCTGGACTGCACTGCGTATAACAAGTCATCTTACAGCAAGGAGATCCCAAGTCACCCTACAGCAAGGAGATCCCATGTCACCCTACAGCAAGGAGATCCCAAGTCCCCCTACAGCAAGGAGATCCCATGTCCCCCTACAGCAAGGAGATCCCATGTCCCCCTACAGCAAGGAGATCCCATGTCCCCCTACAGGAAGGAGATCCCAACCTGACCCAGTGTTCATACTGGTCCTGACCCAGTGTTCATACTGGTCCTGACCCAGTGTTCAGCCGGTCCTGACCCAGTGGTCAGCCGGTCCTGACCCAGTGTTCATACTGGTCCTGACCCAGTGTTCATACTGGTCCTGACCCAGTGTTCAGCCGGTCCTGACCCAGTGGTCAGCCGGTCCTGACCCACTGTTTGGCAGCGTGACCAGATGCTGTCTGCTCAGAGCCAGGGGATGGATTACACAACACAGGGCTTTTGGAGCAGAGTGGACGGTCAGCAACATTTGTGAGTGTGAAGACTTGACATCATGAGCTGGGGAGGGAGTTATCTTTCACAATATACATTTTAGCAGGAGTTGATGACACCCGGAGATGGATCTCACCTTGGTATGCTGAAACTGTTCCCCAAATCCCGCAAAGAATCCCTATAAGCCGAGTAAAATACCTTGTTCTTCATTTAAAGGCCATGTTGAATATATTCAACATTTGTTGGCTTACTCTACTGAAACACATTCCTTCTGACCTGTCTGTCCGCACCTCTCAGCTCATTCTAAACATATTTTGTTTCTATGTTAAAAGGAACTTCATGCAAAGTATGGGACTTATTACGGAGGATAGTTTGGACGTTTAGAAAAAGAAAGAAGGATGACAGAAAAACGTAAAGAAGGAGAAATGAGGAAGTAAAGAAAGAAAGAAAATAAAGGAGGACAGTTATAAATAAAGTTAAAGTAAACGTGAACAGGAAGATGGAAAGACAAAGAATGGAACAAACTAAAACCCAACACAACTAAGATGGAGGAGATGGAGGTCAGAGGCAGGGAGACGGGTGAGATGGAGGTCAGAGGCAGGGAGACGGGTTAGATGGAGGTCAGAGGCAGGGAGACGGGTGGGATGGAGGTCAGAGGCAGGGAGACGGGTTAGATGGAGGTCAGAGGCAGGGAGACGGGTTAGATGGAGGTCAGAGGCAGGGAGACGGGTTAGATGGAGGTCAGAGGCAGGGAGACGGGTTAGATGGAGGTCAGAGGCAGGGAGACGGGTTAGATGGAGGTCAGAGGCAGGGAGACGGGTTAGATGGAGGTCAGAGGCAGGGAGACGGGTTAGATGGAGGTCAGAGGCAGGGAGACGGGTTAGATGGAGGTCAGAGGCAGGGAGACGGGTGGGATGGAGGTCAGAGGCAGGGAGACGGGTGGGATGGAGGTCAGAGGCAGGGAGACGGGTGGGATGGAGGTCAGAGGCAGGGAGACGGGTGGGATGGAGGTCAGAGGCAGGGAGACGGGTGGGATGGAGGTCAGAGGCAGGGAGACGGGTGGGATGGAGGTCAGAGGCAGGGAGACGGGTTGGATGGAGGTCAGAGGCAGGGAGACGGGCGTACCAGACCGAGTGGGTCTTCATCCGGACGAAGAGCCCACAGGTGGTCAGGAGAGGGCAGATCTGTGGGGCTCGGCAGACCGTCGCTCCCTTCCTGTACACGTTACACCAAACAAAGAGTCCATCAGCACCAAATACAAAGTGTTAACCCAGCAGTCCTTCATGTCAATCGCCTTTATTGGAATCCCCTCAGGAAGTGGAGGTGAGGAAACGTGTTTCTCAGTTTGAGTTTGTGTGGTTCTCACCGCGTCACTCCCTGAGGAGGGGAGGATTGTGTAGATCCCCTTCCTCTCCAGGGGCCCGTCTGGCCCCTGAACCAGGTCTGGAGGATCCTTCCCATCTGGCCTGGACGTCAGCTTATCACTCTTCCCCAGTCCTCCTCTTCCTCCCCCCCGGTCGAAGCTGAGCTTGCGGGCGGGGTTAGTGAGCCACTTCTTGAGGGCGCTGACGGGACGCCGCGTCCCTCCTGGGGAGGGCAGGGAGCTGGAGGTCCCGGAGGCCTGCTGGGCCATGGAGCCGGCTGAGGAGCTAGCACTGCCCTCCCCATTGGCTGCCAGGGAGTACGGCTCTGATGGGGGGGAAGAGAGAGAGAGAGAGAGAGAGAGAGAGAGAGAGAGAGAGAGAGAGAGAGAGAGAGAGAGAGAGAGAGAGAGAGAGAGAGAGAGAGAGAGAGAGAGAGAGAGAGAGAGAGAGAAATATTTTAAAGTTATATTTCTGTGTATCCTAACAGTACGTTTTGTAATTTTACATTCAAAAAGTGCTGTTTGCTTTTTTTGGCCAAAACAATGAAAATCCTAGATGCCCTGCTGAGGACAGTTCTGTCTGCGGTCCCACTGCTGAAGTATAACGCTGGATAATGAACGTAGGGTTTGAACGGCACAAGAGGTCCGGTGACACAGCTGGTCCGACTCCTCCAACAGCACTGGCCTTATGAACCTCACAAACCAACGGGGAGTTGCTCCTGTGCTCTCCTTCTCCTCGAGGCCAGAGCGGGCTCTTATGTAAAAGCTGGGCTTCAGAAGAGGTTCTGGTCACACGAGCTCATCCATAAGGCTTCGAGCACCCTACCATTAAGTCCTCAGTCTGCTCTGCTGATCGGGAGAAACCAAGGCCTCCAGGAAACAGGACATCTTGTAAATCTTCTCGGGGGGGGCGGGGGGGGGGGGGGGGGGGGGGGGGGGGGGAAGAAAGAGTTCAGCAAATTTTATGTAAGCTGTAATCATAAAACCACGAGAAAAAAACCGAGAGACACCCAGGTCGCAGGTCACCCAGGTCGGAGGTCACCCAGGTCGGAGGTCACCCAGGTCGGAGGTTTAGACATGGGGAGACCTGGCAGTTCTTCCAGATCTCCCCTCTAACGCCCTGACGTCACGTTCCACTGGGACTCTCACCAGAGGAAACAAAACCCTTCCCTCATCCACCACCAAATCTGCACTAGCACTCATTTTCCATCCAGGTTCATTAGAAACAGAAACCCTTTGGATCATCTTTTATTAGCTGTGAGCAAACACAGTCCGTCATCGCCAGGACAACCGTCTCCTCCGCTGTGGCGGTCCTCCCTTGATGGAGAATATGCTCTTAACACCCAACGCCATCTTTAGCCTTCAGTGAGGCGGAGAAAGCACACACACACACACACACACACACACACACACACACACACACACACACACACACACACACACACACACACACACACACACACACACACACACACACACACACACACACACACACACACACACACACACACACACACACACACCGCGATCTTCTCCTGTAGAGTACTTGCTTCCATCAGGCCCCACATGCAGACTCAGCAGTATCACGGGTACGACTGCATCCTGTGTGTGTGTGTGTGTGTGTGTGTGTGTGTGTGTGTGTGTGTGTGTGTGTGTGTGTGTGTGTGTGTGTGTGTGTGTGTGTGTGTGTGTGTGTGTGTGTGTGTGTGTGTGTGTGTGTGTGTGTGTGGGAGCAAAATTGTGTTGTCAACTAAATGTTCTAAGTACAATGAAGATGAAAACTGGTGATCTACTGCAGCTCTATGGTGGTTGTGTTCATGTGATGTCATGTGTCAATGTGCGGTAGGCTTCGCACACACACACACACACTCTCTTACTCACACACACTCTCTGTCTCTCTCTCTCTCTCTCTCTCTCTCTTACTCACACACTGTCTCTCTCTCTCTTACTCACACTTGCTGTCTTTCACTGTCTCTTACACACACACACACACACACACACACACACACACACACACACACACACACACACACACACACACACACACACACACACACACACACACACACACACACACACACACACACACACACACACACACACACACACACACACACACACACACGTTCCTCCTTTAGAGTCTAGTTTATTTAGATTATGAGAAGGGGTTGACTGGTCCGATGTATTCATAACACAGGCATTTGTTTAGTTAGGAGGAAGTTAACTAGTAGTTAGGAGGAAGTTTACTAGGTATAGTTAGGAGGAAGTTAACTAGTAGTTAGGAGGAAGTTTACTAGGTATAGTTAGGAGGAAGTTAACTAGTAGTTAGGAGGAAGTTTACTAGGTATAGTTAGGAGGAAGTTAACTAACAACGAAGCTCTTAGGGCACTGTGATCTCACAGTCCTCTCAACCCTTAACCTTACATGGTCTGCAGGACATATTTAGAAGCTGTGGGAACTCTCTGCAGAGCGTCCGAGCGGCCGGCAGCACCATGGCTGCCATGGCTACCATGGGAACACACTCCGCATGTCTTCCTGTTTGGACTTGATGGAGATATATGTGTGAGGAAGACGTTGGTGTCTGTAGCAGTGTGTTGAGTTCAGAGCTCATTAAGAGGAAGATAGCAGTGTGTTGAGTTCAGAGCTCATGTCAGCCATTTGATGAGCATCGTTGAAATAAAGTGCCGGCCATTTGGCAAAGTTGACATTTCACTTCCTGTTTAAATGTTTTTCCAAGAACTACCGCACATTCCACACTATTTTTAAGAACAAAAAACAGTCGCTCTTTGAAAAGAATCAATTCAGCAGTGAACTCATTGCACCCCATGATAAGGGTTGGGTGTAATTCCAAAGATGGCACTTGTATGTCCAATTACAACATGCGTGCTCAGTGGCTATCTATAGAATCCTGCCAATACTCCAATCAACACTGATTTACAGAACATATACCCTGTGACAATATGTCAACATAAGCTATCTATTAAGCCACTTATTTCACTAGTGGCTTAATAGTGGTTCAAAGATATCTTTACTATCATCGCCTTCTCACTCATCAGGTTGAGTTCTTCACATGCTAGCTGTGATGACATCACACACACAAATACACACACACACACACAAGGGCACACACACACACACACAAGGGCACACGCACACACACAAGGGCACACGCACACACCCACACACACGCCCCCGCTTGTTCGGCTGGCGCGAGACGCCACAAAGGGTTAGTGTCCTAGCGAGCTTTAGGAGCGACGAGACAGGGACAGTCCTGGAGGAACAATGAGGAGGGCTTCCTTCAGCCATTCCACTGTGTATTCAGACAGCTAGGGACCAGTGCACTGCATTCAGACAGCTAGGGACCAGTGCACTGCATTCAGACAGCTAGGGACCAGTGCACTGCATTCAGACAGCTAGGGACCAGTGCACTGCATTCAGACAGCTAGGGACCAGTGCACTGCATTCAGACAGCTAGGGACCAGTGCACTGCATTCAGAGACAGTTAGGGACCAGTGCACTGCATTCAGACAGCTAGGGACCAGTGCACTGCATTCAGAGACAGCTAGGGACCAGTGCACTGTATTCAGAGACAGCTAGGGACCAGTGCACTGCATTCAGAGACAGCTAGGGACCAGTGCACTGCATTCAGACAGCAAGGGACCAGTGCACTGCATTCAGAGACAGCTAGGGATCAGTGCACTGCATTCAGACAGCTAGGGACCAGTGCACTGTATTCAGAGACAGTTAGGGACCAGTGCACTGCATTCAGACAGCTAGGGACCAGTGCACTGCATTCAGACAGCTAGGGACCAGTGCACTGCATTCAGACAGCTAGGGACCAGTGCACTGCATTCAGACAGCTAGGGACCAGTGCACTGCATTCAGACAGCTAGGGACCAGTGCACTGCATTCAGACAGCTAGGGACCAGTGCACTGTATTCAGACAGCTAGGGACCAGTGCACTGCATTCAGACAGCTAGGGACCAGTGCACTGCATTCAGACAGCTAGGGACCAGTGCACTGCATTCAGACAGCTAGGGACCAGTGCACTGTATTCAGACAGCTAGGGACCAGTGCACTGCATTCAGAGACAGCTAGGGACCAGTGTGCCAAATGGAGACAGGGAGAAGGCACAGGAGTAGTGAGGAAATGAATGGATAGAATATTCCAGAAAGACGTTCTGCTAGAGCAGAACCATAACCCCTCTGGCCTCCTTCATGTGCACCCCGTTGCAAGTGCTGAAAATAGACGTGAAGTCTTGAGAAGGCAAACGCACGGACCACAGACGGAAAACCAAATGGAGCCCGTCACTCAGGAAGGGTTCTAAAATGGGCCGGAGAGGCCTCCTATTTATACACGTGTAAAAACAGCAATGAAGAACAACGCTTCATCGACACCTTCCACACATCCTGCCTCCACAGGGCTGCAGTGGTCACCGCCTGGAGCGGCCCCCAGCTGACCCCCAGCTGACCCCCAGCTGACCCCCTGGAACTACAGAGGAGTCAGTGGGGGCAGGGAGGAGTGTGCGTGTGTGTGTGTGAACGTGTGTACTTGTATGTGTGAGTGTGTACGCGTGTGAGTGTGCGTGTGTGTGTGTGTGTGTGTGTCTACGTGTGTGTGTGTGTGTGTGTGGCAGTGTACGTGTGTATGAGTGTCTACGTGTGTGTGTGTGTACGTGTACGTCTGTACGTGTGTGTGTGTGTGTGTGTGTGTGTATGGGAGTGTGTTTGTGTGGCAGTGTACGTGTGTGTGAGTGTCTACGTGTGTGTGTGTACGTCTGTACGTGTGTGTGTGTGTGTACGTCTGTACGTGTGTGTGTGTGTGTGTGTGCGTCCTTGCCATCCCTCTGAAAGCACTAACAACACTCTATACAGATTAAAGAAGTCCATCTGTGATACGGCCATCTGTCATCTCTGGCTGCAGGCTGAGGGCCGAGCACCAGACACCAACGACAAACCAATGCTGATGATCTGCCGCACGGACGACTGGGAAGTCAGCCAACAATATCCCCACAGAAAGGGACTTTTTCCGTTACTACCGTGACCCATAAATCGTGTTTCTACTGCAAAGACAAGGAAGTCACAGAGGAATGGCTTGTGTGTGTGTGTGTGTGTGTGTGTGTGTGTGTGTGTGTGTGTGTGTGTGTGTGTGTGTGTGTGTGTGTGTGTGTGTGTGTGTGTGTGTGTGTGTGTGTGTGTGTGTGTGTGTGTGTGTAGGAATGTCGGCGCGTGACTCAGAGACCAGACCAGTTTCCATGCTTCAATGATCTAAGCGAAGCAAATTCCGAGACAAACCTCCAGATGCGAGTCCATCTTTGTCTGTTCGGACCGGATCAGATGATTGGCTGGTGGCCGTTTCTGGGCCCGGGACCAAATGGTGTATATGTTAAGGGTAGATTCTTTGTAAGCTCTTTATATTAACATTAAGTTGTGATCCTTTGGTAGTTACTGTACTGATCAGTCCTCAGTCTATCCACCAACTTGAAAACACCACATTAATGTTGCAATAATCCCGTCTTATTGATCGGCTACTGTTGACAAAAAGACGTGCAGAGATGAAGCCCATTATGAAATGATATAACAAAGGCCTCCACTTTAAACAATAAACCTCTTGAGCCCACAAAACAACATGAAAGAAAGACAGGATGTGGTTTTCTCTGGGTTATGGGAAGAGTAAGGTGTTTAACGCACTACAAGAGGAGGGCTCTGAATCTTCTTCATCAGGCATCGCTCTACTTACATCCTCTTCACCAGGCATCGCTCTACTCACATCCTCTTCATCAGGCATCGCTCTACTCACATCCTCTTCATCAGGCATCACTATACTCACATCCTCTTCATCAGGCATCGCTATACTCACATCCTCTCCATCAGGCATCACTATACTCACATCCTCTTCATCATGCATCACTCTACTCACATCCTCTTCATCAGGCATCACTCTACTCACATCCTCTTCATCAGGCCATCGCTATCCATCTACTCACATCCTCTTCATCAGGCCAGCGTTATCCCTCTACTCACATCCTCTTCATCAGGCCAGCGTTATCCCTCTACTCACATCCTCTTCCTCAGGCCAAGCACATAGCAGCAGTAACCAAGCTGCACTCTGAACAAAGACATTTGGTAAACTAAAAGTTACCAAAGTTTAGTTACCACTAAAGCTAAAGCTTCTAAGATGTTTTGCCTGCATATCCACATCCTCTGAACGCCACTGAAACAAAGTACTGATGCTAGGGACGATGTACGTACCTCGGACTCGTAGCACAAAACAGCAGCCACATTTGGAGAGCACCTTTCTGAACAAGTGTTGACACCCACAGCCGTGGTTCCGCTGACCCTCCTTCATGGTAGTCCAGTCATGCCCGTCTCAGAAGCTACACGCCATGTCCGGGGGCGTGGCACGCTCCACCTCCTCCACCCCACACACCCACCCCTCGCCCCAGGACCACGCAGACTCCCGCTCAGAAGAGGGCTCCCCTTGCAGTGAGGGGGGGTGGGGGGGGTACAACCTCAGAGAGTGAGCCCCGACACTGGGGGGGTCCCCATGTCTCCGGGACGGGCCGACGGGAAAGTCAAGGAAGAAGGACTGGAAAACAACGAGGACGACGAGGACGAAAGGTTTTAGAGACGCGGCTTCTGGAGCGAGCCGAGAGAGAGAGAGAGGCAGGGAGAGAGAGGCACGGGAAGTGCGGGGGGGGGGGGGGGGGGGGGGGGGGGGGGGGGAACTACAGGGCAGCCAGCCCAGTTCCCACCCCCCCCTCCTCCTATTTCTGGCCCCTCCCATCTTCATCTCTCTTTTCAGCTATCTATTGTATCTATCTTTATGTCTCTCTGTTTATGTACATATCTATTATATAGATATGTACATCCATCCATGTATTGATCTGTCTGTCTCTATGCATGCGTATCTCTTTCTTTTGCATGTCTTTAAATCTGGGGGATACCAGGTACCAGGCAGGATGACGTGACCTCAGAATGATGACCTCACTGGGACGATGTTCGGGGCACAGACGTCCTGGTAGACAGATCTACCAGGAGAATTAACCCAGGACTTGTGAATAAACACGGAACCAGGAACACAAACTTAGTAAATGACCAATGTGTGAGAGAGGAGTGTCTCTCTGTGCTGAGTACTGGTTATGTGACGGATAATAGATAAATAAATAAATATCCCTGCTCTCTGCACTTCAGGAGATTATGGTTGTAAAAATACCAAAACGCGTCCGGTCATTTCCTTAAGCCCCGGTAAGCCCATCGTTTCATGTTGAGCCGAGCAAAGCCAGCGCGTCGCGACCATGCAGCGGCGTGCTTCGTACGCATGTGTATCATTCATATCATTCATATCATATCATGTGTGCAAGTCAAAATGAACATGAATAAATATAACTTAGTCAATCATTTGCTTACCTCGTGCTCTGCATCCTGTACTATTCTCTCCACTCTTTGAGGTTGCTGTTTTTAAGACTTTTGTAGCACTTAGTACATTTTTATAGAATACTGATATATGCTTTGACGGTTGGTCCACCTCAGCTGTAAGTGGTTTTGGATAACACGCATGCGTCTTTTAAAAGCTAAACGCAATAGTCTCACTTGCGCGTGTCCCACATTTGTCGTCCCATATGAATGGCCGTGATCATGAAAACAAGCATTAATCTGCTAGCGCCATCGGCCACTAGAGTGCATTCTGATCTGGGCCGATTACAAGTCAGCCTTCTACTCTGTTGACCTGCTGCTCCGCATGCCTGCTCGCCATTAAACCAGGCAATCTAGCTTCTAACCCAACAGCGCCCCACCATGGATCAGATGGCTCACCACGACAATGAGATTCTCCGAGAAGAATAGGATTGCCCCCAGGCCTCTCGGTTCGTATTTGAATCGTACCTCTGAGTCCCGTGATATCACTCGTCCTCCTGGTTCTGCTGGAGACCTTCGCTGTAGTCCACCCGTCCGCTCCCGCCAAGAAGTCATCCCGACTCGTTTCTGGACACTTCAACACAAGGAGCACTCGGAGTTCGCTAAATGGAATTGAGCAAATGACATTCCTGTGCATTGTTACCCAATGGGTTACCCAAAGAGCCAGCGACCCTTACATTAAAACAATGCAAGTATTTGTGATATTATTCCAATTTCACACTGACGTTAATTATCGCTCCCCCTCCCCTTTTGGGCTCCATCTAAGGGATTCTTATCTCAGCTGAGGAATGTCTGAGAGGCTCAGAGACACTAGCTCCGCGGAGAAGAAAACACAATAAAATCCCAGCCAGAAATACTCTATCAGTTAAGAATAGAACTCTTCTTTTTCCCCTTCCCCATCTGGGATTAATAACGCTCTCTCTTAATGATCCTGTTCCAAACCCCTTTTTCAAACAAACCTCAGCAATCCTCATCATTTTGTTCATATCTCAGCTCTGAAGCATTTAGCTCGCTCACAGGCAACCCATATTTATGTTCAGCAGATCATAGCTAGGCAACAGTCAACCATTTTGAAAGCCTCTCTGGAACACTGGAAGAGCCAAGGTCAAAGTGCAGAAGCTGACGAAGCTGCTGCCTATGTGGCAGTCAGCTCCCAATTCTACTTTGGACTCATTTAGGGGTTTATACACAGGCCGGATGATTACATCAATCAATTCAAATAACCATCGTATAAACCCATAAAACCATGTATTTACCAGTCAACCTATGCCGTATATTATTTTACCACTCACCCAACGTTCGTTTCGGGCTCCAAAGAACGACATCCTCTCCACCGTGGATCCTCGCTCCCCGGCCTCTCGTCCCTTTGCTGGAGGATTCATTCTGCATTCTTCACTTGCTGCCCTTTTTATTGTCTCTGTCCACAGGTGTCCTGTGTGTTGACTCCGTGTGTAGCTGCCGGCACTAGCGCTGAGACATGCTCACTGCTCTCTCATCCCTCGTCCTCACACACAGCCCTACACGCACACGCACGCACACACTCACGCACGCACGCACACACACACACGCACACACACAGAGTGGTTCTCCAGCTCTGAGAGATTTGAACCCACAGATGCAGACGTCTCCACTGCCTTGGTACCTGAGCAGAAGCAGCTGCAGAGCGTGTTGTTGTGCGTGTGTGAAGAGGCTCTGGGCGGATCCAGGCAGATGTTGGGCCGTGGGGGGGGGGGGGGGGGGGGGCTGGGTGTCCTCAGGCCCATTAGAGGGTCACCCTGCACACTACGGGTCCGGTCATGTCACTTCACCTCCCCTCTGGGTCTGCTGTGCGGGAAGACCAACACCTTCTCAACAACCCCTGCATTCCTTTTGTTACATTCCTGCTGTCAACACTGGGTTTTGACCCTAAACAAATCAAAGTTAAATCACATTTTTTACTTTATTTGCATTTAATGCCTAGTAAAAATAAAAATGGTGTTTGTGATAACTGCTAATGAACGGCTTTGTTGTACCATGGTAAGAGATGTACCTGGTTCATCTGTACCAGTAGTGATAACTGCTAAGGAAAGGCTTTGTTGTACCATGGTAAGAGATGTACCTGGTTCATCTGCACCAGTAGTGATAACTGCTAAGGAAAGGCTTTGTTGTACCATGGTAAGACATGTACCTGGTTCATCTGCACCAGTAGTGATAAAGCCTGTTTGGCAGATGCTACGCTCCTGTCGTCACCTTTGTTGACGCCAATCAAACAATAAATAGTTCTGAAACTGGACTGGGACTGAACTTTAGCCAAGCAACACGCAAACCCGTTCCTGCTCGCCTGCTTGGTCCGTTGGGTCCACACTTTACCGCAGACCAGCTGTTTGATTCCTGCTCCTTCATCTGGATGTTTCCGTGCTGCCAGTGAAATTAGTCTGTTGACAGTTGCTTTGGTGGTGCGTTCGATTCCCACGAGTTAACAGCTTACATCTTAGTGTAACTAACAGTTATTATAACAGAAACACCTGTAAAGCAGAGTGATACATAAAGTATAGTATAGTTAAAAGTCTCAGTGCTGTTGTGCACTTTATCAGCGCTCATGGAATGCCTCTTGTCCAATCAAATGGCTTGGTCAGAACTAACTTGTTTTAATGTACTAATTAATGTACTATTTTGTCTACAGAAAGCGTCCCGCATTTGAGATTTACTTTACTTAGATCCAGCTGAATGCCCCCACCTAGAAACTGCCCATACAACGCAGAGGAGTTGGCACCACTGATCAGGGGCCGAAAGCAGGGCCCCGGAGGTAATCTGCTCTTAGAGCGCAGAGAGACGGCGATGTAAGCTGAACGTGTGATATCATCAGCTCCTCCCCTCCTCCGCTTGGCAGGAGCTCAGGGAGACAGCGCACCCACCACCTGACGGAGCAGAGGTGAGGCGTACGGGCTCAGGGAGACACCCCACCACCTGACGGAGCAGAGGTGAGGCGTACGGGCTCAGGGAGACAGCCCACCACCTGACGGAGCAGAGGTGAGGCGTACGGGCTCAGGGAGACAGCCCACCACCTGACGGAGCAGAGGTGAGGCGTACGGGCTCAGGGAGACACCCACCACCTGACGGAGCAGAGGTGAGGCGTACGGGCTCAGGGAGACACCCACCACCTGACGGAGCAGAGGTGAGGCGCTCCTCTGACACCCGAAATGAGAGAGGCTCCGAATATCTCGACGAAACCAGCGAGGTACGTGCCCTGTGTGTGCTTTTGTGATAGAACATGTTTGCAATATTGTGTGTACGTCCAATCATCAAATAGTATTTCACTTAAAAGATTTAGCGTATGTCAAAATGGACACAATCAGATGCTATTTACTCATTCATTAAATGGATTGTTTATAGTGGCACACAAATATGATTTTCAATGCTAGGGCAAATGTAAATTAAATAAGCATGTATATCTATGTAAAAACTGCTGGCATTGTCAACTATTGCATTGTATACAAGTTTTATGGAAATTAACATCTCTCTGAAGGGAAGATTCATAACCAAAACAGACAAGGCAGGACTGCAAGAACTGTTGTTACTGGTCCAATCGCTCTGCATTTAGACCTGTAAGGAGCAGAGCTTAGGAATGCTGAGCCAGTTAGCCAACACTAAAACCCACACAGAGGCTCCAGTGGACGACACACGCACGCACACACACACAGACACACACACACACACACAGACACAGACACACGCACAGACACACACACAGACACAGACACACACACACACACACAGACACACGCACGCACACACACACAGACACACACACACGCACGCACACACACACAGACACACACACACACACACACACACAGACACACGCACACACACAGACACAGACACAGACACACACACAAACACAGACACAGACACAGACACAGACACAGACACACGCACACGCACACGCACGCACGCACGCACACACAGACACACACACACAGACACACACACAGACACACACACACACAGACAGCCACTGAGAAGCTGGTCTCATGTTACTGACCGGGTGTTGCTGCCCTGCCTCCCGGCCCCTCCATGTCAAAGCATCATGTCTCCTCCGTCACGCAGACACTGAGCTTCTGTCTAATGACCTCCCTGCAGATGGAGGCGGCGGAGAGCCCCCTAGTCCAGACTCCCACCCTGTCCGCACACTCCAAGATGGCGGCGGCAGGCTCGGTCTCGGGCCCGGGCACAGAGGGGTCGGATCCGGGGTCATCGGATCCGGGGTCATCGGATCCGGGGTCATCGGATCCGACCGCTCCGCTCTCTCACGACTCTGCGTATCAGAGCCGCGGCGAGCTGCCCGTGGCCCAGCGCCGCGCGGGGATGGCGGTGTATAAGGCCTGCGCCCACAACGACTCGTACGCCCTGCTGCTGATCATCCGGCTCGGGGTCACAAGGGACGCCGTCCTGGAGGTGGACAGCAATGGATGGGTACAGAAACGCAGAAGGGCCCCGTCCACTCACCTTGTTTCTGTTAAACAAGGGCCCCGTTCACTCACCTTGTTTCTGTTAAACAAGGGCCCCGTCCACTCACCTTGTTTCTGTTCAACAAGGGCCCTGTCCACTCACCTTGTTTCTGTTAAACAAGGGCCCTGTTCACTCACCTTGTTTCTGTTAAACAAGGGCCCCGTTCACTCACCTTGTTTCTGTTCAACAAGGGCCCCGTCCACTCACCTTGTTTCTGTTAAACAAGGGCCCCGTTCACTCACCTTGTTTCTGTTCAACAAGGGCCCCTTTCACTCACCTTGTTTCTGTTAAACAAGGGCCCCGTTCACTCACCTTGTTTCTGTTAAACAAGGGCCCCGTCCACTCACCTTGTTTCTGTTCGACAAGGGCCCCGTTCACTCACCTTGTTTCTGTTAAACAAGGGCCCCGTCCACTCACCTTGTTTCTGTTCAACAAGGGCCCCGTTCACTCACCTTGTTTCTGTTAAACAAGGGCCCTGTTCACTCACCTTGTTTCTGTTAAACAAGGGCCCCGTTCCCTCACCTTGTTTCTGTTAAACAAGGGCCCCGTCCACTCACCTTGTTTCTGTTAAACAAGGGCCCCGTTCACTCACCTTGTTTCTGTTCAACAAGGGCCCCGTTCACTCACCTTGTTTCTGTTAAACAAGGGCCCCGTTCACTCACCTTGTTTCTGTTAAACAAGGGCCCCGTCCACTCACCTTGTTTCTGTTCAACAAGGGCCCCGTTCACTCACCTTGTTTCTGTTAAACAAGGGCCCCGTCCACTCACCTTGTTTCTGTTCAACAAGGGCCCCGTCCACTCACCTTGTTTCTGTTCAACAAGGGCCCCGTCCACTCACCTTGTTTCTGTTCAACAAGGGCCCCGTCCACTCACCTTGTTTCTGTTCAACAAGGGCCCCGTCCACTCACCTTGTTTCTGTTAAACAAGGGCCCCGTCCACTCACCTTGTTTCTGTTCAACAAGGGCCCCGTCCACTCACCTTGTTTCTGTTCAACAAGGGCCCCGTCCACTCACCTTGTTTCTGTTCAACAAGGGCCCCGTCCACTCACCTTGTTTCTGTTAAACAAGGGCCCCGTCCACTCACCTTGTTTCTGTTAAACAAGGGCCCCGTCCACTCACCTTGTTTCTGTTAAACAAGGGCCCCGTTCACTCACCTTGTTTCTGTTAAACAAGGGCCCCGTCCACTCACCTTGTTTCTGTTAAACAAGGGCCCCGTCCACTCACCTTGTTTCTGTTAAACAAGGGCCCCGTCCACTCACCTTGTTTCTGTTAAAGTCCCAGTGTGTAGCATTCAGGTCCTGCCAGGTCGTAGGCGGGAGACTTTCAGAACTAAAGAAACTCAGTAACAGAGTTCTGTCCACTCTGACCGGCTGTGAACTGAGTGACGCTAACTAGCGTAGCTCGGCTGGCTGGGGGGCATGAGTGGGAGGGGCTTATGGTGAGTGGGAGGGGTTTAGGGTGAGTTGGAGGGGGTTAGGGTGAGGGGGGGGGGGGTTAGGGTGAGGGAGAGGGGGTTAGGGTGAGTTGGAGGGGTTTAGGGTGAGTGGGAGGGGCTTATGGTGAGTGGGAGGGGTTTAGGGTGAGTTGGAGGGGTTAGGGTGAGGGAGAGGGGGTTAGGGTGAGTTGGAGGGGTTTAGGGTGAGTTGGAGGGGTTAGGGTGAGGGGGGGGGGGGTTAGGGTGAGTTGGAGGGGTTTAGGGTGAGTTGGAGGGGTTAGGGTGAGGGGGGGGGGGTTAGGGTGAGTTGGAGGGGTTTAGGGTGAGTTGGAGGGGTTTAGGGTGAGTGGGAGGGGGTTAGGGTGAGTTGGAGGGGTTTAGGGTGAGTTGGAGGGGTTAGGGTGAGGGGGGGGGGTTAGGGTGAGTTGGAGGGGTTTAGTAGGAGGGGTTTAGGGTGAGGGGTTTAGGGTGAGTTGGAGGGGGTTAGGGTGAGTTGGAGGGGGCTAGGGTGAGTGGGAGGGGGTTAGGGTGAGTGGGAGGGGGTTAGGGTGAGTTGGAGGGGTTTAGGGTGAGTGGGAGGGGTTTAGGGTGAGTGGGAGGGGGTTAGGGTGAGTGGGAGGGGGTTAGGGTGAGTTGGAGGGGTTTAGGGTGAGTGGGAGGGGGTTAGGGTGAGGGAGAGGGGGTTAGGGTGAGTTGGAGGGGTTAGGGTGAGGGAGAGGGGGTTAGGGTGAGTTGGAGGGGTTTAGGGTGAGTTGGAGGGGTTAGGGTGAGGGGGGGGGGTTAGGGTGAGTTGGAGGGGTTTAGTAGGAGGGGTTTAGGGTGAGGGGTTTAGGGTGAGTTGGAGGGGGTTAGGGTGAGTTGGAGGGGGCTAGGGTGAGTGGGAGGGGGTTAGGGTGAGTGGGAGGGGGTTAGGGTGAGTTGGAGGGGTTTAGGGTGAGTGGGAGGGGTTTAGGGTGAGTGGGAGGGGGTTAGGGTGAGTGGGAGGGGTTTAGGGTGAGTGGGAGGGGGTTAGGGTGAGGGAGAGGGGGTTAGGGTGAGTTGGAGGGGTTAGGGTGAGGGAGAGGGGTTTAGGGTGAGTTGGAGGGGTTAGGGTGAGGGAGAGGGGGTTAGGGTGAGGGAGAGGGGGTTAGGGTGAGGGGGGGGGGTTAGGAGTGTTGATGTGTACGATTCTTGTAAACAAAGAGAGGAACGGGCTGGCCAGCATTTTTATTGGTAATATTATACAAATCACTACAGATATGTCCAGGTCAGGCTACACATTGCAACCTTAAGTGTTGACCAATGAAGGTTTTCACTTTGCTCCGTCATTATTTGTTTTCCTAACAGAATGGCCTAATGTTGGCGTGCCGTAAGGGGTTCCTTCAGATTGTGTACGCGCTTCATACCTGCCCCTTCCTGGACGTCAACTTGCAGGACAACGAAGGAAACACCGCATTGATGATCGCTTCACAAGCAGGTACGGCCCTCCCAGGCCTCCTGTGATGGAGGCAACGTGGACACTTTAGCTTCACCTGCAGCTTTAACCCAGCCTCCCAGCCTCCCAGCCTCCCAGCCTCCCTGCCTCCCAGCCACCCAGCCTCCCAGCCTCCCAGCCTCCCTGCCTCCCAGCCTCCCTGCCTCCCAGCCTCCCAGCCTCCCTGCCTCCCAACCAGGGAGGCTGGGAGCCAGGTGAGCTCTGTGATGTATCCCTGCTCTGCAGGCTATGTGAGCTCTGTGATGTATCCCTGCTCTGCAGGCTATGTGAGCTCTGTGATGTATCCCTGCTCTGCAGGCTATGTGAGCTCTGTGATGTATCCCTGCTCTGCAGGCTATGTGAGCTCTGTGATGTATCTGCTGAACTACTACCCCGGCGTTGACACTGAAATCAGGGACTGCCGAGGGTTCACCGCGCTCATCAAGGCTGCGATGAAAGGCCGCAGTGACATCGTGGCCATCCTGATCATGGCCGGTACGTTCCCCCCCTGACTCGTCCAGCACGCCTCACACAGCGGCCATGCATCGTCCTCGTTCTCCGCTCGACTCTGGGTGTGTGGCAGCCGCTAACGCTTCCTGCTCCCACTGAAGGGGTGGTGTCAGGGCTTTGGAGGGACATTAGTGGCCCTTAAGCCTTCCGTTCGCTAATCTCAGACCGAGGCGTACGGCGGACAGATCGGCTGCTTCAAGTGCTATTTTAAATCTCTGCTCATTGTAATTCTTCTATGGGTTTGAGTGTTCTGGTCTACGCTATGACCCGTATGTAATATGGTATATATATATCACCTGATATGATAAGAGGAAGGTGTAAAGAGAAGCAGTGACCCCAGCCCCCCGTCTCTTCTTACTGTGCAGGGGCCGACATGCACGCCGTGGACTCCAGTAAGGGGAGATGTGCTCAGGAGTGGGCCCAGACCACCGGGCGTCATGAAACCTTCCAGCGGATCCAGCGTCTGATGCAGCGGCCCCGGGCCGAGCAGTGCTGTCTGAGCTACGGCCCCGAGGGGCCGGGGCTCCCGGCCGGAGCCGCGTCCGACCGGGCCGGGGAGACCCTCGCCCGGCGCGTCCAACACACCTTCGGCTGCGTGGCCCCCCAGGAGCCGGGGGACGACGGCGCCCTGGACCTCATGGTGCGCATGACCAGCGGCGTCCGCAGCCCCCTGGTGGCCACCGGCTGCCGGCCGCTGTGTCCCAGCAGCCCCCCCCAGGTGGGCAAGCGGCGCCTGGCGGTGGCGGAGCTGGTGCGGATCCACACGGAGGAGGTGCTGAGGAGCGCCGCCGTCAGCCACGGCGGCGGCGGCGGCGAGGCGTCCTGCAGCCACTCGGAGGTGCTGCCCTCCGTTTCCTGGTCGCGTGCGGAGGGGCAGCGGCGCGGCAGCATCCTGTCCCTGGCCTCCACCCGGGTCAGCGCCCTGCTGCCCCGCGGCCTGGGCCGGAGGAACAGCGTGGCGCCGGCCTGCTGCGTGCCCCACATCAACATCAGCCGGTCTGGGGAGGACACGCCCACGAAGGACAACCAGACCTCGAACCAAAATGGCTACCTGGAGCCCCCGACCTGGAAGTACAACAAGAGGAAAAAAACTAAGAAGAAACCAGACGAGAAAGGAAGTCATAAGAATATCAAATAAAATAAGGGTGGGATGAACTGCCAAAGTATTTAAGTCATCGCCGTCAAAACAGATCCAAAGCGCAATACAGTACATTGGATGTCAATCGCTATTGCCAATATTTCTTTACATTCACACTTGGTCATTCTGCTAAACATAAAATGGATGGTTTCCTTGAAGAAAAAGCTGTGCCACCTAGATTGTATAAATGTTAGAGAGCTCTAATGTGAATCATTGTTTTCCAATGGGACAGAATAAAGAATGTTTTAGAATAATTTCGCTGAAGATATTATTTTTTCAATGTAATTTTACTATACTCTCACAAAACCCTTCAGTTTCAGTATGTATTGATTTATTGATGCATTTGTATTTAAGTAGTATCACACCAAAATCTGTATTTTTGTTTATAAGTCTGTTATAACTGTTTATTTACTGGAGCAAATGCCAATAATCCAAGCCAAGTAACAATGGTCTAAACAGAACTAAATCAAATGAAAAGGTCCAATCCAGTGGTAAGTACTGATTAGACAAGGCATGGGAAGAGTATGTGTACAATTAGCCTACACAGAGGAAATACAAGGGGCGTCACACTGAATACAAGAAACCAGTGCAATCCAAAGCGGCTTATCATTTAAATTCATCTTTAAAATATATGCTTTTAACAGCTCACGAGATTGTCTTTATTGAATAAAAAAGGTGATATTTTCTGAGAAAGTTGAATATGAACCTTCACCGCCGGTGCCTCTTCCCCGATGACACGGGGCCGTGTTTCTGTCAGTCTACTGCCGCCTGGTGGCGGAGCATAGAAGGCAAGCTGTGCAGTGTGACTGGCTGCCTGGTTGTCAACACACACACACACACACACACACACACACACACACACACACACACACACACACACACACACACACACACACACACACACACACACACACACACACACTGCCAGCGCTGGGAAATAATAAACAGACGAATGTCATGCATTGGGAATTGGTTGATCATGGCTAATACACGCGTTTTGTTAGCTGCTGTCATCCACGCCGTGCTGTGGGGAACCTGCGAAGGTGAGTGTTTCTCTGCCCTGTTTTCAACCGTCCGGCTCAACATGGCGCACGAACATGAAGCTAACGTCGGCTAAGTGAGCTAGCTGGATAATAAACAAATCGCCTTGACCCCAGAAACTAGGTCATCAGCTAGTGTCATACACAATTAGATATTGCGTATACACTGCGTGTTGTACCGTGCTTTCCGTATGTATATGGTTAATATATCCGTCTAGGATACGTCGGGTCTTTATCGCAGACGGGATAAAGCAGATGGAGCAGACACTTTCTACCTGCTAGTGAAACTATGTGGAGACCGGTGTAGTCCACATGATCTGCGGTCTTTAAAGGCTCATTATATATGACATGTAACAAATAACCCAACATACGTAGAACATAACGTACTAACATGAGGACTTCTGTCACCTCGGCTAATGTGGTGATGTTGTCCACACTGTCTCGGACCTAATGGACGCATCATGTCGTCTTGTGTCACTGTTATTATTTTGGATGTCAAACCAATCATACATCACCTGTTGGCCCAATCATATATCACCTGTTGTCAATCATTCATCACCTGTTGACCCAATCATACATCACCTGTGAACCCAATCATTCATCACCTGTTGACCCAATCATACATCGCCTGTTGACCCAATCATACATCGCCTGTTGGCCCAATCATACATCACCTGTTGTCAATCATACATCACCTGTTGTCAATCATTCCCATCACCTTCTGTAATCCTGTGATGATGCAACGCCGTTCGGATTGTAAATGCTTCAACTAAAAGCCTTTTGAACTAAAAGCCATCTGATTAGATTGCACCAACTATTCGATTTTATTACGTTATTAATATTGTCTACAAAGTGCTTCGATTGTAGGTTTTTTAATTTGGTCCTTAATTTAATCGAAATTATCTATATTTTGTATTTCACAAGTCATATTATTGTGTCATTCTTTATAGGCCTATGAAGACATATATATATATATATATATATATATATATATATATATATATGTGTGTGTGTATATATGTGTGTGTATATACACATATATATATATATATATGTGTATGTATATATATATATATATATATATATATATGTCTATCATAAGCCGATATATTGGTCCATAATAGTCCTATATTTATAGGTTTATCATAGGCTTATATATAGGTCTATCCTCATATTAGGCCTATATCTCAAAGTGAAGTTACTTAATGTACCTTAGTTACTTTGTGTAACATGACGCCATGTTGAGTACATCCCACGTTATTTCACATTCATGTTCCCGGGGTTTATTTGAAGCACCCCGGGGCTGGGTGCCCTGGTAAAGGGGTTCACATCGGGGCGATCCTGCTTTGATTGCTGACGTCATGGCTGGGTGCCCTGATAAAGGGGTTCACATTGGGGCGATCCTGCTTTGATTGCTGACGTCATGGCTGGGTGCCCTGGTAAAGGGGTTCACATTGGGGCGATCCTGCTTTGATTGCTGACGTCATGGCTGGGTGCTGGAGGGGGACAGCCTTGCCTTGCCTTTTTAACTGGTTCAGTCTATTGATTTACCAGGTTAGTCACGAGTCATTGGGAACATTGGTTAAATAAGTATAGCTTCGATTTTAGGTCATGTTTAACGTCACTGTATGCCACAAACACATTTTACAACTGGCTGCCTCTGTTGATGTAAGTAAATTAGAATTGTTTTGGGGACGCAGGCAGGATGTGTGCAGGTGTCTCTGGTAATGTTTGCACTGAACATATTGGCTGTTTATGTGTTTTTGTTGGTTTGGTTTCATGTTGCTCCCGTCAGAGGAGAGTACGCAGATGGGAGCATTAACCTCCCAGTAGCGGTTGTATGTGGAGCTTTCCCAGGCTGATTGATCAAGAGACAGGGGGACAGCTCTAGAACTGGTTTTTGGATTGTGTACGGTTTTTGAAAGTTGTTTTTGTTGTTGTGAGACGCCCAGATGGCAGGTGTACCATGTAAATGTAGCTGTTTGTCTTACTGTTGTTGTATGTGTGTTCGTTCGTTCTTACTGGATGTGCAGACTGAAGATGGAGCCTCTTGTGTTCGTTTGTTGTTGTGGAGCTTTTTTGTGCAGGACGTAGAAAGTAGTTGTCTTACTGGAGAGGTTGTTATGTGTGTGTGTTCTTACTGTTCGTCATTACTGTGTAGGTCGCCTGAAGTTCAGTCCTCTTCATCGTGTGTGTCCTCAGCTCTGTGTGCAACAGCCCATCTGTCCGGAGCTGCAGGTGAGAGGAGGGGTCTGCAACTCATGTTTCTGCATCCAGCAGTGAACAGGTGAGACGGCTGACCAGCCTTCTACTGCCGCATGCTGCTCAACATCTACTGCTGCTACACAGACTACTGCAACAGCATCGACCTCCAAGTGCCCTCTGGTGAGATGCTGCTCACATCAGGCGACCTCGTTGACCTTTGGGACTAACAATAACAATGCCGGTAACCCTGTAACCAGAAACGGGGTTAATGAAATGGTCTGACCAGGTAATGACTGGGAGGTAATGAGATGGTCTGACCAGGTAATGACTGGCAGGTAATGAGATGGTCTGACCAGGTAATGACTGACAGGTAATGAGATGGTCTGACCAGGTAATGACTGCCAGGTAATGAGATGGTCTGACCAGGTAATGACTGGCAGGTAATGAGATGGTCTGACCAGGTAATGACTGACAGGTAATGACTGGCAGGTAATGAGATGGTCTGACCAGGTAATGACTGACAGGTAATGACTGCCAGGTAATGAGATGGTCTGACCAGGTAATGACTGACAGGTAATGAAATGGTCTGACCAGGTAATGACTGACAGGTAATGACTGGCAGGTAATGAGATGGTCTGACCAGGTAATGACTGACAGGTAATGAGATGGTCTGACCAGGTAATGACTGACAGGTAATGAGATGGTCTGACCAGGTAATGACTGACAGGTAATAAGATGGTCTGACCAGGTAATGACTGACCGGTACCCCAGGTAAGGTCCTCTGCTCACCTCTCTCCTCCTGCCCCTCAGCGACGTCTCGGCCGGGGCTGGAGGCGGGCGTGGAGCCGGGGGGGCCCTGGCGTCCGGCGGAGCTGATGGCGGTGATCGCGGGGCCGGTGTTCCTGCTGTGCGTGCTGCTGATGGTGGGCGTGTTCATCTTCCAGTACCACCAGAGGGCCTACAGCCACCGGCAGCGGCTGGAGGTGGAGGACACCTCCTGCGACCACCTGTACCTGGCCAAGGACAAGACGCTGCAGGACCTCATCTACGACATGTCCACCTCCGGCTCCGGCTCAGGTGTGTGCTCGAGACCGGCCCCTCGACCCGCTGCAACGCCTTGACGCCATGACGTCACTGGTGGACTCCCCGGGGCCGTGTAGTGTGTGTGTACGGGTGCTGCTGGGTGCTGCTGGGTGCTGATGTTGGGTCCTGTGTGTGAGCAGGCCTGCCCCTGTTCGTCCAGCGCACGGTGGCCCGTACCATCGTGCTGCAGGAGATCATCGGGAAGGGCCGCTTCGGGGAGGTGTGGCGCGGCCGCTGGAGGGGCGGCGACGTGGCCGTGAAGATCTTCTCCTCCAGGGAGGAGCGCTCCTGGTTCCGGGAGGCGGAGATCTACCAGACCATCATGCTGCGGCACGACAACATCCTGGGCTTCATAGCGGCCGATAACAAAGGTGCTCATATACACTATATATATATATATGTATATATATATATACACTATCTATATACATATATATACACTATCTATATACATATATATACACTATCTATATACATATATATACATATATATACACTATCTATATACATATATATACACTATCTATATACATATATATACACTATCTATATACATATATACATATATATACACTATCTATATACATATATATACACTATCTATATACATATATATACACTATCTATATACATATATATACACTATCTATATACATATATATACACTATATACATATATATACATATATATACACTATCTATATACATATATATACACTATCTATATACATATATATACACTATATACATATATATACATATATATACACTATCTATATACATATATATACATATATAGACACTATATACATATATATGCATATACACTAGACATATATATACTAATCATACATATATATATATATATATATATACACTATACATATATATACTGATCATACATATATATATATATATACACTATACATATATATACACATACATATATATATATAATCTCAGTATATACAATATACACTTGTGTCTTAATACAATTTACCCTCCGAGTATCTCAATATAGCACCATATACCACCACTCCCAATATACAAGTCGGATTTCACCAATGACCATCTTTTATTTACCGATGACTCAGTAGCTGAATTCTGTCCTGACTTTTCACCACTTGCTAAGATAACGGCACGTGGACCCAGCTGTGGTTGGTGTCGGACTACCACGAGCACGGCTCCCTGTTCGACTACCTGAACCGCTACCCGGTCACCATCGAGGGCATGGTCAAGCTGGCGCTGTCAGCGGCCAGCGGACTGGCCCACCTGCACATGGAGATTCTGGGAACTCAAGGTGGAGTCTATACGTTGTGCTAAAGGCGAAAAGAGCAACCGATGAAGCTAGACCTGTACAGCTGTTGCCTTTAACAGCAGGGGGTCGAGGCAGCAGCCCCGTGCGTCTGGATTACGGATAGACCTCAAGTGGCAGAGGTGTTAACGGGAAACGTCTGCTTGTGTCTCTCAACAGGAAAGCCAGGCATCGCTCACCGAGATCTCAAGTCTAAGAACATCCTGGTGAAGAAGAACTGCACCTGCGCCATGGCAGACCTGGGTCTGGCCGTCCGCCACGATTCCACTTCAGACACCATCGACATCGCCCCCAATCAGAGGGTGGGCACCAAGAGGTCTGTGCAAATCAGCTCTAGCCTGAGACACACAGAGGTAGCTCTACTGCCAGTAGAGGCAGGACGGGTCTGACCTGTATGGTCTGTTAGTGCCCTGCCTTAATAACTACAGTGCATCACAGTACGTCACGCAGGACGTGGTAAAACAATCAGTCCTCATGCTAGGTGACGGTATACCTACCAGGGTTTAGTCCTCTCAACATGGCGGAGGCCTGTAAGGACCGGGTCTGTCTGTCCCTCAGGTACATGGCCCCAGAGGTCCTGGATGAGAGCATCAATATGATGCACTTTGACTCATTCAAGTGCGCTGACATCTACGCTCTGGGCCTGGTCTACTGGGAGATCGCTCGCCGATGCAACAGTGGCGGTGAGTTGGTCCCTGTCCCTTGTTTGTGGGAGACCGGTGTTCCGGACACACTCGTGATCCGGTCCTTGTTCCGGTCTTCACAGGGGTCCACGAGGAGTACCAGCTGCCCTACTTCGACCTGGTGCCGTCCGACCCGTCCATCGAGGAGATGAGGAAGGTGGTGTGTGACCAGAAGCTTCGACCCAACGTCCCCAATTGGTGGCAGAGTTACGAGGTACGGAGATGTACGGGATTCAAAACCCGTCGGGGGTGCCTGTGTGTCGGCCTAGCGCTTTTAAAGTCTTTATTCAACTCCCAGCTATCTGCATTTGCTAATAATTAGTAGTATGTGGTACATGTTTCTTAACATGAAATCCAACCTCCTGTTTCCCGTTCTGTGATCTCCTTGGTCCGTGGGGGACCAGGCCCTGCGCGTTATGGCCAAGCTCATGAAGGAGTGTTGGTACTCCAACGGCGCGGCCAGGCTCACAGCCCTGCGCATCAAGAAGACCCTGGCCCAGCTTAGCGTTCAGGAAGACATTAAAGTCTGAGCTCAGTGACCGCCCAGTCCTATGGATCGCTCACAGTCTGGGGGAAGGACCGATGCCTGCTCGCCCCACGGGACGCAGTGGTGGGAAACGGGCCAGCCATAGGAAGGAAAGCTGAGAGCGAAAGCCAGTGGCTCTGTAAATCTTCACTCAATTAACACTCCTGCCAGCTCCGAAGCCCTTCAGATGGAGTTTCCTGAAGCCCTACCTCGGCTACCCGGCCTCTCCTGTCCATCATCTGTCCTCTGCGCCTCTTACTGACAGACTGCAGGCTCCCACAAACATTCCCTTTTACACACATGTACAAAGGAATGCACTGGATGACAGGATGTGTAAATAATAGAATCTTCCGTTGTAAAAATCCACCCACCCCACCCTTTTGAAACAGCTCACTTTATCTCCTGTCAGAGTGTATATCACCAAGTGAGGCCAACTTGTGTTTCATTGTAATTCTCATCGATTCCTTTGATCTCCTTTACATTATACAGGCGCACGTTTCCTTAGCAACACACTGGATAGCTTATTAAATAATCAAGTTATGCTCGGCAACAGTCTTCCCCTGGATGCTATTTACCCTGTTGGCATGTGCAATGCGGTTCAGCCTTCCCGTGTATAGGCTGACCCCAGATCTGTCACTATGGTCTAATCAGGTCCAAGCGATGTGCCCAGAGCCTCTTGCCATACATGGTTGTGATCCTCAGGTGTCTAGACTACTTTCTGATCCTCAACCTTGCTTTTTGCGACTTGTCAAAACCAAAAACTATAAATCAAACAGACCTGACGTCAGTTCAAGGAAAGCAGAGACGCAGGGTAGCACTGCTGCTCACGGCCAGGGACACGAGACGTCTTTCAAAGTGTCCCCTACAGAGACCTCCGTCTTAACCTACCCTAACGATATAAACATTAGCCGGAAGAGGGGGTAGCAAAATATCCTCTCCTGATTAGATGCACTTTTTGCCATATTTAATACACTCCAGTAATTGAAAGAAAATCGTTTATTTGATGTTGTCTGAGCACATATCAGCTTGAGGCACACAAAATCATTCCTGCTGTACATATATTATATATACATTCAGTTGATGACGGTCCTTTGGTATTTAGATCACTTGGTGGAATATCCTTTGATAATCATCTCAAAGCATGTGTTACTATCCTTGATCGTCTGCTGCACCAATGTACGAGTGTGACAACGCCCAACACTACAGAGATATTATGTTGCTCACGTCTTTCTGTCCTGCCACTGATCCATGCTATTCCAGCTCCTCCACCTCTCCATACCTCACCATTTTCAGCTAGAATGTCTGCTCTCTTTTTCTTTGGGGCGCTGTGGTGAACAGAAAAGGGTACTGCTGATGTAAAGTCTTTAGCAAGTTATTTATAATATCCTGTCCTCCTGCTGTGAGTTTCTATGAAATACTGTAAAGGTGAACACCAACCCGATGGTGACCGATTGACAATGTTCTCCTACTGCAACACTGGCCAGTGTTTATTCAACATTTCCTCACGGAAAGGTGAGGTGTTTATATAAACCATGCCTATCAGTTGTATTACTCTGAATCAGGCAGCAGTCCAGATTAGATGTGGTAAGATGTGATATTTTTTACAAGTCCTCGGAGAATGTTTGTTTAGCACAAACTGTAACCTTACTACTACTACTGAATCATCTCATGGGTGTCTCACATGAACTTGTATTTATTTGTTAGAATGTATGCTTTACCTGCACTGTGTTTTGTTTATTTGCACACACATCTTTAGGAGGTATAGTCAGTGGATAGTGCACTTGTTTAGCTGGGAAAGGCCCCAGAGATGGATCTCTTCAATCGTAAATGTCAAAATGATCCACACCCGAATGTGTAAAATTCAAACATGTCTTGCCTAACAATTTACGTGATTTATCTTTTTTAAATAATATTTTAAGTACACTTAAAGATAAGCAATGAGATACTTCTCGTATATTACTCAAAGACCAAATGTTTGCTCACACAAATTATTGAGATTTACTGAGTCTCAACACTAGACATTGTACTTACATTATTGAATTAAACATAATATATTTGACTTTCCATGAAAAATGAATAAAATGTATTCTGGGTTGGTGATTCATTGTCCTCATTTATGGTGAACACATCCCTGTTGGTATGTTGTGGGCTATCGTTCCACACCCATCAAAGCCTTGTAACAAGATGCACCGAGTATCAAATGCTTTGCTGCTCTTCCTTGCTACCGAATGAAAGATTCATCCTGAGGAGTGTTAGTAGTTCAAACTACTAGTAACTACTAGTAACTACTAGTAACTACTAGTTAGCGTGGGATCCACCTTCCTACGTTAAGATACTTTAAACCTAAACCAAACTTGTGTGAGAAGACGATCAGGTATTGTGAGAAGCAAGAATTGAGTTTTATGGTCTGCTGCTGTCCTGGCCAGGTCTGGTGTAGAAAAACATTATATTAAGTTATACAAATAGATTTAACCTATTTCAAATTCTATTTTAAATTTCAAAGCTCACCAGGATGCAACTCAAACTGTACGCTCTGCTACAAAGCCGTCCGTACTCCCTTAAGCAGAAGAACCCCGCCCCCCCCAGGGCTGAAAGAAAGCTACATCGGTGTAGTGCTATAAAACTGTAGAGGAACCATGTACTGCAGAGCAGTAGAACATCGCCCCCACGAAGTCAGAGCCCCTCAGGTTAAGTGAACTGCTCAACAGAAGCCGAGGGCCCCCAGGGCCACTGTACAGGGTCACCTAACGACGTGGAGTGCGGCTGAATGGTTTGCGGTTTAGCCTCCCAATAGTTCCCTCATGTTAACGAGCCTTCTATTAGGCCTCACCTTAAATCTGGTAAAGTAAAAGCAAGAACATCTGAAGAAACGATGAGCAGATAATCCCTTTAATTCCCAGCACTGGGCCTGTGACTAATAGTAGTTGTACTTGTAATACAAGCCAAGGGTTATTTCACTGCTTCAGCAATGGAGATGAGATGTGCATGTCATTACAGGAAGAACGGTGGATCTGATGTATCTATATAGATATATCTATATATAGATAGATACATATCTATATAGATACAGATATATATATAAAAGATAGGTTAAGTCATCATTTAAGCAGAGATTATAAATGGGACGTTATAAACCAAATAAATAGCCAGTGTCTGTGCATTGAAAGATATCACAAATATAAATCAGAAAATGGTATATTTAAAGGCAAATCTACATTTACAATTAATCGACCTCACCGTGAGCGTGTGATTTGCCATGGGACGGTGGTTGTAAATAGGCTGTCAGACCGCAGAATGTGATCGGTACGAGGTTCATGACGACCGGCAGCTGGACTGGGAACACGCATGTTCGTCAAGGGTGCTTACCGTGTGCCCTACCATGCCACCGGGTGTGATTGGCCAGTACAAGCCGTTTGAAACTCTGCCTTTTCCTGTGCCTTAGTGACATCACAAGTGGGCGTGTCCACCTAGATGTATGCGGCATAGATCAGTCTACTAGCCTATCAAATGTTGCTCCTCTATCCATCATACAGCTAGGTGGACACGCCCACTTGTGATGTCACTAAGGCCCACTCAAACGGCTTGTAATGAAAGGCTAATCACACGCACACCTGGTGGTATAATGGGGTCCCTTTAACATGATCCAGCATCAGCTAGGAATTCTACCACATACAAAATGACAACAACAATGAACACCACCGGTAATGGGCTGTGCTGGTGATTTCCGTGTGCTGGGACGTGTCTCGGTGCACACAACAAGTAGATCGTTTTTGTCCAGAGTTGTGGCAGTAAATTCGGGGCCAGTATGTCACACCAGTTATATCCCATCATTTCCCAAAATGGGAAATGATGTTGGGCCATTATGAACATCTTGTAGGTTATATTTTGAGTTGCCATATTTTTGGTGCCTTCTAAATTGGCTTGATTAAAAAAATAAACGAAAACATCCTTCGTCACTCATTACGGAAATAATTGTATTATTATTACATATTGCTGGATTTATCAAAATAAGGATGATAATGGAGTTCATTGTAAGTAGAGCAGGAGAGACTCCTGTATAAAACACGAGGCCCCCAGAGCCAATGTGCTGTGGTAGGTCTCCTCTCACGACGGCCCCCCCCTCTCCCGTTGAGGCTACAAGAGCCATTCATGTTCCTGCAGCCTCAGGACGTGCCTGCAAAGAAACAGAAAGTCACCGTTAGAAGTGATGTCTTAACACGTGGATTGTATGCACTCTGCAGTTTGGTTTACTGCTCTGACCAACGTTAGATCCAGAACGCCTGGATGTACAGATCCTTACCCTCCTCACTGCTGGTGAGCACCAGCGCCTGCAGAATGTCCGAGAGGGAGACGATTCCCTTCACCACCTCGTTCTCGTCCACCACCACCAGCCTGTGCACCTGGCAGAGCAGAGTATCGGGCTTAGAGTGGGCATACTGTGCACCTGGCAGAGCAGAGTATCGGGCTTAGAGTGGGCATACTGTGCACCTGGCAGAGCACCAGGCTGAGAGTGGGCATACTGTGCACCTGGCAGAGCACCAGGCTGAGAGTGGGCATAATGTGCACCTGGCAGAGCACCAGGCTGAGAGTGGGCATAATGTGCACCTGGCAGAGCACCAGGCTGAGAGTGGGCATAATGTGCACCTGGCAGAGCACCAGGCTGAGAGTGGGCATAATGTGCACCTGGCAGAGCACCAGGCTGAGAGTGGGCATACTGTGCACCTGGCAGAGCACCAGGCTGAGAGTGGGCATAATGTGCACCTGGCAGAGCACCAGGCTGAGAGTGGGCATACTGTGCACCTGGCAGAGCACCAGGCTGAGAGTGGGCATAATGTGCACCTGGCAGAGCACCAGGCTGAGAGTGGGCATAAAGGGCATGTGTTGTAAAGTCAGCCTGACGGGGCGGCCCGCTCACCTCGGCCTCCACCAGCCGGTTGATGATGGCCTGCAGCGTCTCATGGCGGTTGCAGGTGAGCACGCCCTCAAAGTACTGCGAGCGGTGCTGCAGAGCCTTGGTCACCGTCACGTCCAGGTTGTTGTACGTCTTCTCCGCTGCCAGATTCTGGGGGGGGGGGGGGGCGCAAACAACAAGAGTCCACTTCACCACAGACAAGACTTTGTACATTATTACAGTCTCTGGAGTTTAATAATCGACTAATAATTATGTACAGCGTTGTAGATTATCAGGAGGGATATTAAAACAATGATGGGTCATCTATAAAATGTCTTATTAGTAAATGCATATCGTGTCATGCTTAAGCTTTACAGGAAATGTTGAGTGTTCTAAAAAAAGGCAGGATGAGATCATGTGATTAGCCAACGTGAACCTTTTTACAACACGCACCAGTGGGTCTTACTTATACACTATGGGGAAATCATTGACCCAACATCAATGTTCTGTTGAAATCACTGACTTGGTTATACATTATTGGAAGTCATGACTGTGAAAGCCCTTGTAATATCCTGTCCTGCGTTCCTAAATACACAAACAAATGATTTCCCTTGCATTTAGTCGAGTCTCGTTCCACATTCCCCAAGTACCACAGCGGCCGGCGATCTGCCCGGTAACAACAGCACTAGAGAACACTTACGATGACATCGAATTTAGAGTAGATGTCCACCACGCGACCTGGGGACAAGGGGGCACAGGTCAGCCTCGTGCGAACGCCGCCATGGACAAGAGACACGCGCTGCTCGTCTTTAACCCCACGTACCTCGCTCGTCCACCACCGGCAGCGCCGACACCCGCTGCTCAACGAAGATGCCCAGCGCCGTGTACAGGGGCGTGTCCGCCCGCACCACCGCTATGTCCTGGAACGTTCCGATGTGAAGTTCCTCTAAGGTTCTGTCTAAGAAGGCCGGTATGGGCATCTCCGATATCTACCGAGCCGAAGAGGGGGAACACGCGCACTGTAAGGTCTAGCATGCCACCATGGTTACGGTCGTTAATCAAACCCCGAGGGGCCAAGGAGTGGAAACGCTCACAAAAAGCTTGAGGAACTTGAGGATCCTCTTGTGTGTGAGAATATAAAGGGTGTTCCCGGTCAATGGGTCGATCACCGGCAACCTGTGGATTTTGTTCTTCAGCAGAGATGAAACTGCGTCATACAAGCTGGGAGAGAAGACCGAATGTTAGAAAGACAGTAAATGTAGCGCGTGGGCGAGAAGGACAGATCCATTGAGATAAATACCTGGCATTGGGTGGGATGCTGACAAGGGGTTTGAAGGAGTCTTGGAGATACAGTTCTGTAATTACAGAGTAAACAACCTGATTGTATGCCCACAATAAGACTGACGGGCCAGATATGCAGTGTTTGTTTGAGTAAATCATTTACCTCTCCAGGTCTCAATTTTGTGCTCTTCCAGCTCATATATCTGGACCTTAACAGGAACACCAAAAAGGTAAATGTACTATTCATAATTGCATCATTAGTAAAACCGCCATGGTTCAAGTCTTACCAAAGGAGACTTGTAGTAGCGATGCAGAATGTTGATGAAGTCTGTGATGGTGAGCATGCCTGTATAAAGAGAAACGCAAGTCAGTTTGTAACGTCAGCCTAAAATAATTGGATCAGTTTAGTTTCGTTTATTAAGTCGCAATGTGTAAGATTCAGCCCCTCCCAGTTTGTAGGAGGGAGACTTCCAGAATTAGAAAAACTCTTAACTGCGTTGTGTCCACTGTGTGACGATAGTGTCGACTCTTGTAAAAACTAAAGAGGTACGGGCTGGCCAGGATTGTTAATTTGTAGAATATATCAGTTATAGCTGATCGATCAGCATTGACTACAGATATGTCAAGGTCATTTTTCAGCTACGAGCTAGTTGAAATGATACACATTGTGACTTTAAGGAGAGCATATATTATTTTCGTATTTGAAGTGAAACCGACAAATCAGACCGAAGATATTTAGTGTTCAGCAAGCTATTGCAGTTTGGCTAACTGCAAAAAGGTCAACCAAAAGAGCCGCATGTTTGGCCCTGACATACAGACAGGGATTCCAAAAATAGACTGCACTTCATTGACAATCAAACCATCGTCATAAGTCAATTGTTTTGCATTTCCAAATATGCTAATACTCATTATATCATATTTTGCAGCACATTTGTTCCATCAGGCTGGAGCAAGCGTACTCCAACTGGAGCAAAAGGATCAGTGGGGACAGACCCATTGTTAATTGACCGCAAATGATTCAAACTAATTAGGTTTTGGACGTGTCTTTTAGGCAGGACGTACAAGGACCACGATAAAAGAAAAGGCAAGCAAATCCTTACCCACAAAACATTGCTTCTTGCTGTCCCACAGCGGTGCCGCTCTCACACCATTTGAAACAAGTGCAAAAAATGCCTTCTTGACCTGAAATTAAAAAAGCACCGACATGACCAACCCAGCGGAAAGCAGGGCCGCACACACTAGCGGCTCAAGCGACAACTCACCTGAAGCGACGTGTCGAACACCACCAGCTTGGAGCTGGTGGGTACCAGGTCGTAACACCGGTGAGACTTCATGAACCGGGTGTACACGTTATGCTCAGGGTCTAGATCGAAGAAGCAAACGGACTTTACACTCGGGACATCCACATTATACGCTGTACCCCCACACGTTGAGAAACTGAAGCAGAAGTCGAAATAATACCATCAGCGACTTGCTCTTTTTTGCTGTCCAGATCATCATGGGGAGCTGGGATCTAAAAATATAAAGTCATCCTATGGTTAGGTACGATGATACACTGTAATGCAATAAAAGCCATGACTAGTTATACACTGTACTTGTCCCAATGAAACGAACATAGTACACATTATGTACTCATAAAGGTGAACATATGCGACCGGGCACCATCTACAGTAAACAGCCTCAGCAGGCAGACTTTCCTCGGTGCGGTCGCTGGATCCAACCCGGGCTGCCCTCTCCTTACTCCGGGGAGATGTTACCTCAAGTGTCTCAATATTCTAATGTAACCTTCGGATCTAGAAACGTCCTGTGTGGTGGTTATTGGTGTGGTGGTTATTAGCGTTGCGGACACTCCGTTGGGTCTCCTCAGAGGCTGCTCACCGCTGCTAGCGGCCCCGTCGCACGGTTTCCGGTCACTCTCCGGAAACTACCATGAGGCTCAGCTAGATAAGGTAGGGGACTCACACACTCCATGTTCCCTCCAGAATGCAGTTGGTCCCGGTTCACTTCACCGTAGGATCACACAGCCTGTCGACGTCCTGTGAAGTGTTCACAACAAACTTCAACTCTTGAGCTAGGACTTCGACTAGCATGGAGGCACGGACGTACTGCACGTACACAAGCGTCAAGGACGCAACCAATAGGAGAGCAGCGTGGTCGTCTTGCGTCCTCGTCATCATGTAAATAAAAGCCGCACTGGCGGTTCGTCTTAACGTATTCGGTTCGGTATTCGGGGGATATTTCGGTTCACTTGTTCTAGCCATTGGCTGTATTAAAATAAATGTTTATTTATTTATGTTGTTTTAAGATTAGGTAATATGTTTATAACGTTGTCTGTCATGAGCATTCAGATAGCTATGGGTACCTTGTGCCCATACCTCCTTTATTTAAACAATAACGTATTTATCGAATAAATCATCGAAAATGACACATCAAAGGAGTAAAGGATTTATTTACATACAAAACTGTTTACAGCAAGTGTTCTGAATTACCATTGCCCCCACCTGAGAACATTGATGCCCAGTTACACAACACCATTTCATTTCCACATAGCACCCTCAACCGAGGGTGGGGAAAGCACCTTGAATCATAAAGGGAAGCAGGTGGGAAACGCGTCGTCAGGCCACCCTGATGTTCAGAGCCACAGAATGTGACCTGGGGGACAGGATGGTCTCACGAGGCGAGTGGGAAAGGTGTATGAACTGTAAGGCACAAGACACAGCATCTCTTCATTCGACCCCACGCTCATCAACCAACTGCTATAAAAAAAAAAAAAAAATTACAAATAAAACCCCAAACAACAGTTAGCCCCTACAGGTAGAACACTATAATAATGTAAAGTAAAAACACAGCCACTTTTCTTTGTAAGGCTAGTGTGACTTTGAAACACTGGCTATAGAAAGCCTTGTGTGTTGGACAGTGGTCATTTAATTGTATCTACGAATTAAATGGAAATAAATGCACCGTGGCTGTTTTGTTATGCGTGTCCACTACGAAGATTAAATCAGAACTTCTAAAAGTGGATGGAAAATAGCATTTCTATCAACACACTTTAAGAGCCAGTGTTAAAAATCTATTTCAAATAAATCTGCTACTCAACAAATGTCATAATATTGTTATGCATATAACCAACTAAATATATTTAGGGGAAAAGCAAACCTGCATCATTCAAAGATACCCAAAACTATTTTACCAGCTTCCAAGATTCTATTTCTATAGACACAACTTGTAAACATCGCTGATCTTACCAATGCTATAATCAGGTTACCCACCAGATAACACATTATGGTCTACCAAGAACAGAAGATAGCTGTAGAAAACAGAGGGGCAACCAATCAAGAATCAAACTATGATCGGGAATATAGAAATAGACTTCTGTCATTAACACACATTTTACAATTTAGTCTAAAGGCACCCAACGTTTAATCTTTTGAATGTACAGTGAAAAATGATTAAAGTGAACTTTTCTTTCTCCAATTAACCTTATTCCTTTATAAACCAATGTGTCTAATTTAGAGTTGCATTCCAAAAACACATTTGTAGCATTATGAACTGTAACAGGTTTTTGTCAGTGCTGGAAAATGATTTATAAGTTTGGGAGTTCAGGAATAATATATGTTCCTAAGAACCATCCATTCATTATGGTTTCACTATTTCAGTTAATTACCTGACATATGCCAATCAAATATGCAAATTCCAAAACATTCAGTTTGTTATTGTACTTTTTCCCCCCAAGAATTGGGCAAGTACATTTGGCAATATCTTGTCTTACATAAGTTTGGGTAAAGCCCAAAGTTTATATAAAGTCAGCTATATATAAAAAAAAAAAAGAGAATGTAGAAATCCTTTATGAAGGAAAACACTGAATGAATCAAAAACAATATTTTTCATCTTGCTCATAGAAATCGTTCCCTATAGTTACAAGTGATAAGCTCATTGGTCAGTTGCCTGAGCCCCTGGCTGCCTGTATATAAACCAATCTGCTGTTAGGATGGAGTCCGGAGAAAAGAAATGCCACGCAGCTCCTTGACGCAGGGAGGGGAGAGTGGGCAGGCTGGTGAGGGGGTACCACCTGTCTTCAGCATACGAGTCATCATCCACGGTCGTTGGGAGACACCTTTACATCACAGCACACTTCTTATCCTCGGACGGCATGTTCCCGTCAGCTTTCTCCATCTCCAAAATGATCCGCTTGAAAACCTCCACTGCGGTCTGCGTGGGCAACAGAGGACAGGGCTTGGGTCACACACAACAAATGCAGCCGCAGACGTCCCAGTTCAGTGTGTGGCCGTTCAACCATGGTGGTGATTACAACTCTTAACCTGAACACAACTACATATCTTAGAATGCTGCTATTTAGTTTCTCTTTGAGACATAATTGATTAACCCAAATTATTAAACTCACTGTAACCCATGGACTGTTATCAGGGCCAGTCCTCTTTCTCTACATGTTGTCTCAGACATGGGCTCTACAATATCACATATGGCGTACATAAAGGCTGTGTCCCATTAGTTCCACAGGTCACACCATGGTTTCAGAGCAGCAACAATGTTGACTAAAATGAATGGCTTAAATGCTACAACCTTATCCCAACAAAGCATGTGTAAAAACGGTATGTAAAGCCATGATACCTCGTTCTCCTTGGCTGAGGATTCCATGAAAGCAGCACCCCATGAATCAGCAAGTTTCTTGCCTTCCTCTGGCTTGATCACTCTGGAATAAAAAAATAATATTATAATAATTTAAACTACAACTAAATGTCATTATGGTATCTGTATAGTTGCTTTAAATTGAACATTTCGTTTCAAATTATGTTTTGGGATGTTTTCCCCCAAATAATTTAAATGTCAGGAAACAAAACACAGGGAAGGATTCTGTATGTGATACGTTGTAATGTTGAGTTTCACTAATAAAACATAAGTGAAATGATCTTCATAGTATCTTAGTATCGTCAACACTCAGCTTCGTCTGCAGTATTACCTTTCCATGTGTAGATCTTTTTTGTTTCCTACAAGAACGGTAGGAACCCTAAAATAAAAAAAATCATATTAAAAAAAAAGATTATACAAGCAAAAAGACATTACTCACAAAATGCTTTCATGAAACCAGTAGACTTACTGTATCTTTCCAACCATATCTAGTAACTTGTCATGGAGAGCCTGCACAACTTCAAAACTGTAAAGATGAAGATCGAAACATCATGTAATTAATTTACATCAATATGGTTATGGGTGGAAATGGCTGCACAACACATCAAGTGTTCTGTACAATATGCTAAATGCGTGACATTGCGTGCAAATGAGAATCCCAATCGACTCACCTTTTCATTGAGGTCACTGCATAGACGAGAACATAGCCATGGATGTCCATCGAGTGGGACTGCGGGAAGATTGAATACTCATCCTGAATCAAAAGAGAACGGCCGCGATTAAAATATAAGCAACTCTGCCCACAATGGAATGGAGATTACCTTTACTTTGATGCCTTTAACCACATATCTGCAAATCGTTCCTATTGTTGTGGGCCATTACACGTTATGTATATAGAATTGCGATAATGGCCATGTCTATTCACCCAATAACTGAACAGACTGCAAAATCTCTTACTTGTCCAGCTGTATCAACCAGCTGCAGATTGAAGTCTTGGCAATTGACAGAAACCATTTTGTTGAAGGCTGAGAGATATAATACAATTGTTAAACATAATGCTTTAAAAAAATACATTTTTTCAACGTGTTATAATAGCTTACAAACTACTATGACTACGATGACTTACTGTTTTCGATAGTGGGGTCATAGGAGTCGACGAATTGTCCTTCCACAAACTGTATAGTGAGAGATGATTTGCCTGTGCAGGGAGAACATACTAATGTACAATACTGTCTGCAAGAGGTCTTTACCAACAGTTTATCACGGTTATAAATGGCATTAGTCGCTTCTAGAATGAATATTTTACATCAAGGTAGTACAGTACGAAATGGGCCACATGGCAGTTTAATGATTTGGGAGTTAAGGTTCAGGTTTTGCTTCACAGATTCATAACATCTAACGTTAAGCACATTGTTTGAGCATGTCTAACGTTACCACTATCAGAAGCTAATATCTGAAACACCCAAATGGCTCATTTAATCTCGCATGTGAACGGAGTTTACTCCAAAGAGGATCACATATGTAACCGAGACTGCTTTTTGGATGTTCAGATAAGGCCAGCAGAAGTAAACACAGGCTAGCTAGCTTGTTGTTAGCCTGACTCGTGTCGTTAGCCAGCTACCTAGCATTAGCTCAAGTTAGCCATGCACAATATGGGGATACTCACCTACAGACCTGTAACCTATCACCGCAATCTTTCGGTATTTTGGTTGAGGCATTGTGTTCAAAGAGTTGTTCGCAGGGGTCGACCGTGTTGTTTCCCACTGGCTTTAGATGCAAAAATAAAACTTTATGGCCACATTCGTCTGACGTCACGTGACAACAACAAACTTTCCAGCCGACTTTCGTGCTGCGGGCCGCAGCGCTCAGTTCACCCACCGCGCACACCAACGCTCCTTCTTTCAGTATTTGGGGTCCGACTACCAACCGACTACGTTTTCAATCGACAGAGCATCAATTCAGGCCGCTACAGATATGTGTACAGAATTTGAAGACGAAAGAGCTTATTCACCGCACTGGTTTAACGGAAACTGACATAGTGTACCCAGGCGCGCACACACACCGTCGTAAAACGAGACGTCAGACATGGCAGAGGTCACCCGTCGTGCTTCAAGCAGCGGGCCAAATTCATTTACTCGTAATTCAAATAAAAACCCACGTAGAGGCTTGATGATTTGATCATGGTAGTGCTACCAAAACGGCTTTCTATGATTGCAATTTATTTGGATAGCAATATAATATATTTCCCGCTAAAACGACGTGTTAGGCTCTCTAGCACACATTTAATCTCAATCAAACGGAAGATTATGTTGTATTTTATTGATGATAAACCACTTTTCAACCGTTGTAGACATTTTATTACGATATAAAATAAGGTTCAGGGCCCGTATAATAAGATTTTTGTTATGTATTGTTCATCAATAATTATTTATTGGCATGGTCTTGCTATTGTTTTAGTAGACCATTCCAACAAACACATTATAACTCAGAATTAGTTCAAATGTTGTTTATCTATAAAATGTCGGTCTCACGATTAAATATGTTACTTTGGCCATGGCTAATGATGTTGGCAAAAATAGAATCTCCAGCCTAGCTGAAAGAAGGAACCAAACTACCCTTCTCCTAGGGGAGCACTTTAATTATTGTTATCCAGGGCTTCTGCTTCCACCCAGAAGACCTATTGTTTGAGTGACACAAAAGTAAGCCTAACAAAGGCTATTTTAAATAACCTTCTTTACTCACAGGGCCACCCATGACCAAAATGCTACCTTATTCCTCACCACCAGCTCTTAATGTGTGGTGAAGGGGTCAATATCAAGACTACAATTAATTCGGTTCTTAGATCATTTCGGTTTTACATCTATTTCTCTTTATGTAAAGTAATAAATTGAACTGTTTAATAGTATATCCAATATGTTTTTTAATAGCTGCCATCTTATATTAATGTTCATTGTCATTCATATTGAAAATCTTTTTCCAAACCATGTCAACATGAATGGCAAGATCTCCAAGATGGACATTGTGAGCTAATCAAAAACTATTTACTTATTACTTACTTATTATTTATTTTATTGGTGTCAAATAGGGAAACACATCAGTAATATTACATATGTTTAATTTATGGTAAACAGGGCACTGGCATGTACAATGTATGATTACTTTTGTTTATTAGACTGTGTGTTTATTCTTTTTAAACAATATAAATATAACAATATATAAAACAAGACCTTACACCAATGTGCATATATATATATATATATATATTTTATATATGTGTGTGTTTACTGTTTTGACATGGTTGTGTATTGACATACATAGAGGCCACTTTCTTGAGAATTCAAAGCTTGGGTAAGAAGTAAAACGTGCATTCTGTCGAAGCTCTGCTCCTGAATTTGAACAAGGTTTTTGGAATTTGTAGAAGGCCGGACAGACCCCAATGTCATCAGCATCGATAGGAGCCCTCTTTAGCGTTGTTCCCTCCCATAGTTACACTCAATACCCACCGCAGAAAGACACTTTCTGTCCACTCCCACATCTAATTGTAATTAACTCCAAGGTAGGAAAACAGTTAGGTACCTGGTCAAAGTATGTCTCGAAGAGATAAAGCTGACATTTGTAAAGTTATGATCTAACATAAGGCCCTCGGCATTAGAATATTCAATGATGTGTGGCAAGATTCCAAATAAGTAGGCTTGGTATTACTGTGACATTTATTGCTTTGATTGTCTATACTCATATGAACATAACTTGGTGTTGTCTTCATAATATTTGTAATCATATATTTTTCATTAAACCCATTATATCTTTCTATAAACTCGTCGTGCCATGATTTTTATAATCTGGTCATCTGTCTGGAAAAGTCACGCAGGAACGTGCACGGTTGTATTCCCGTTAGGACGCGAACCGTGGACCGGAAAAAGAACTGGCAATGCAACAAACAGCTTCCAGGTCATGTTGTCGTCAATCGGAAAAACCCAAACAAGTTGATGACATTTTTTATAGAAACGGCCCAAACGGCGCCACCCGGAGAAGGTAATGCCTATGAATCATGTTGAGACGACTAGGTCACAGTGTCGTCTGCATCACAGTACATAATGTGAGTTAATGTTACTGCTGGTTCACTTCATTTGAGTAAGAGCAGGCTAGCCCAATGCTAACTAGGGTTAGCATCATGTGAGGGGGCGGCTGCCATAGCAACCGTCTGAGAAACATTGTGGTGCTGATGGCTAGCTTAACCACCTAGCTAGATGAGACATTTACTAGCTTAGTGACTTTCAAAGTGAACGTGGATCGCATCGTTGGCCTTTACCGGTCGTTACCGGTTACCGGGATAGCAGTCGAGAGGCAGCAGTTAGCCATGCGTCGCTACACGGTTCCAGGTGTGCTGGAGTCGGAGTGATCTATGGCCGAACACTAGCTTAACGTCAGCCATCGGAGGGCGACAGGAGACGCTGGACACTTTTAATCCACTCCAACAGTCAGTCACTTAACGGTCACGTTTGCCCCTCGGTGTCGGTCCACCGTCGATATATGTTCCGACGTGTCTTCACCTCTGTGTGGGCTAAGCCTAGATCTGTACTAATCCGTTTGCTTGTGGTGTAACAGCTCAGCCGATGGACCGCGGCTAACGTTAGCAGGCGTTGCTGTGTGGTGAACCTTCTGTTCACTGTTCATGTTTCCTGGGGCTCTATTAGTTCGAGTAGCCATTTGGATACCTGTTTGATCACTCATGTTGTGGTCACAGAATTGCTTTACTATAGATTGGCAAGTAAATCAAGTTTGCTAGCTAACGTTGATTAGCATCCTTGATGCTAGTTTTAATCTAACTTGATATTTGAAAATATATTTTTATGTAAATGCAACAAAGGGCTTTTTACAGCGTATTCCATGAAGTATATTTCAATATCTATATAGAATATATCGAGTGTCTGTTTCACTGGGGTTCAAAAGTCATGAATTTGTATATTTCCTGTGGGTTCAAAGTTATAATCATCTGCGAAGGTCTTTTTTTTTCCTCCAAATGTGGTGCTGTTCTTTCTAGAAAGAAAGAAAGAAAGAAAGAAAGCTGAGGAGAGGGTGAAGGGTCATATTGGTTGTATATTTGCCTATTCACCAATAGTAATTATATTATTTCATTATTCAGCTCGGTTGAGTATGGATGTAGATGACTGCAATGGCTCGTCCTATATATCAGGTATGCATCTAAAAGGGGGGATGGCAGTTTATTTAGTTTCTACATACACTAGAACTTGCCGCCTGCGTCAATGTAAAGCACCCATCTTCTTTTGAGTTGCAGCAAGTGGGGAGTCTTCAGTGGAGAGGGAGTTTACTGGGGGGCTCGGTGGTCCGACAGCAAGTACCCCCAACAGCCAGCACACCTCTCCCAGCCGCTCGCTCAGTGGTCAGTTGGAAATCAAATCCCAATCATAAGAAAACCTTTCCCGTTTATTGGTTTGGTCGAACGGGGACCGTTCACAAAAAAATTCTCGAACATAATGTCTGAAAAATCGACTGTTGATTTCCCCTGTTGCCCCCCCCCCCAGCCAACTCCATTAAAGTGGAGCTGTACAGTGACGATGAGCCGGGCCGCGGTGCTGAAGAGGAGAGAGGGGACCACGGGGGCGATGCTGGAGGAGACTACAGGGAGCTGAACAACGTGGACAGCATGCCGACCGGAGCGACCAGACTTCCAAACGGGAAGCTCAAGTGCGATATCTGTGGCATGATCTGCATCGGGCCAAACGTCCTGATGGTGCACAAGCGCAGCCACACAGGTGACACACTTTACTGCTTCTACTACACTAAACGCTCGCTCTGCAGAGGGATTCTGCTAAATATATAGTTGAAAGATTGAATTGGTGTTTTGTTTTTCATTGTATAAATCAATCAATTGCATTATGAATAAACACTTCAATCTCCAAAAGAGTCTTCAACTCAACTCCTGCTAGTTTAGCATCGAGTCCTAATAGCCTAAGCAGTATCCTTTCTATCCAATCACTTTTCCTCCAGTGAATGAAAGTATGGTTTGTTTGCTGCAGTCGATTTAGTTTGTATGTACCGTAGCAAAAGAAAGAAATAGTTTCTTTCCTTTTCTATAATGAACCTTGAAACTGTCCTTGAGGCTAGTAGAGATAAAATCAATCTATTATTGCAATCTCTGCCGGGTGAAGAAAGGGAACAACTTTAGCTATGGAGGCTTCAGTCATTTTATTCTACAAGCAACTTTATGAACTGTGAAATCAATGCAATCTGACATGAAATCACGTTGAACTGGTAGAACAAGTCATCTGGTGGGCAAGGCTAACTAGTGTCAGCTAGCATTTTAAATCTGTGGAACAAAGACCTCCTTACTACCTTGATTCTCCTGGCTAAATTCACACTGGGTGCTGGGAGTGAGTGTTGTGTCTGTGAATCCTGCAGAAATACCCTCTTGGTGCTATTTAGTAAAAAAAAAGTACCCCACACAAATTGACGCTATTGTTGTTTGATCCACTCAAAGGTGAGCGACCCTTCCAGTGTAATCAGTGCGGCGCGTCGTTCACTCAGAAAGGAAACCTCCTTCGACACATTAAGTTGCACTCGGGAGAGAAGCCCTTTAAATGCCCCTTCTGCAGTTATGCCTGCCGCAGGAGAGACGCGCTCACTGGCCACCTTCGCACTCATTCGGGTGAGAGGGATTTGAACACATGCACACACACACATGAACTCTGTCCACTGCAGTCTCAACTTCATTGGAATCACCTTCTCTTTCACCTTGCACCAAACTATAGCACATTATTCCTAAGGCAGCCATGTCTATGGTCCAAGTGCCGAGCGACTTGTATGCAGTTAAAGCAATCCTGTGGCTCCTTTCACAATCCGCCCTGTGCCTTTCTGACATCACAAGTGGGAGTGTCCACCCAGGTGCATGCTGGGTAGACCACCAGGCTACCCAGTGGACTGTACCAACCGGTGGGCTTATCTATCCATCATGCATCTAGGTGGACTTTGTGATGTCAGAAAGGCACAGGGTAGGGCAGATTGTGAAACGGCTGGGATGGCTCCACCTGGTGGTGAAATAGGGGCCCTTGAACAAAACCCAACCAATCTTGGTTCAGTTTTCGTTTATTCATAACAACGAATGGTTTCTAATAACCTAAGGCTGGTTCAATAGGGGCACGACCTTTACATGTATATTTGGTTTTAGTTGCAACTCATTCAAATCAACTCATTGAACTTATTAAGAATTATACTGCATTATATTTTCACCAGAACATTAGCACATTTTGCACATGATGTGGTTTTGCCTCAGAAGTTGAATCGGTATCCTTCACAATAACGCAGGCCTTCCTACCCTGTCCAGTGTCCTCCCCCACTGTAGGCAAGCCGTACAAGTGTAGCTACTGCGGGCGCAGCTACAAGCAGCAGAGCACCCTGGAGGAGCACCGAGAGCGCTGCCACAGCTACCTGCAGAGCCTGGAGACGCTGCACCCAGCCAGCGCTCACGTCCCAGGTAGGTCCCAGGAGCTGGCCAGACAGTCCACAGGGCCTGAGGACGATCCCACTGAGATACACCGAACGGGGGTGAACTCCCAACACACCAGAGATCCAAAATGAAATCTTGACATTGACCTGTAGATTTCAGAAATATTTAAAGGAGTAAAAGCAGTTATTTAACATATCAACAAAAAATAAAAATCAACTTTTAGCTGGCCAAACAAAAAAAGAACAGCAGAAAAAAAAATTCAGACAAATGTCTCCACCATATCATGGTGAGGAATAATAAGTATACGTTTAATATATTTTTTGCCCACTTTTCATCGAGCTGAATAACCATAAGAGGCCAGAGAATGACATGGGGCAGTCTAGGGCTTTTCCTCTTGTGTCACTGCAAGTAGACCCCTGGCCATGGGCTCACCTGAGCAGCAGCGTGGGGACGAGGGGTCCTGAGAGCCAGGGTTAGAACCATGTCATTCCGCCTGCAGGAGAGGAGATGAGGGCGTTCACCCTCCACTCTGTGCCGCAGCCGTCCTCAGACAAGTTCATCGACGGCCTCACTAATAACTTCGCCAAACGAAAGAGATCAACACCACAGAAATTTGTAGGTGAGCAATTGATGCAAAAGGTGACGTAGTTGAGGTGAGCAGGAACACCTGGAACACCAGGGGTCTTCCAGGTAGTGGAGCTCCATCAGTGTCGCTCTCAACAACACTGGCTCTTCCACTCCCGGTGTCGGCTTGATACTGGAGCCTCGGTGGCGCTGTGTGATGGAACTGGAGAGCAGTAACTTGGAAGCGTACGTCCTAGATGTTGTTTTTGCACGGTGTAACATTGGCAAACCTTTTAGAAAGCTCAACGCGCAATATGGAAATTAAAAAGCCGTGCTTATTAAGACCATTGCATTGGGATGTTCAAATGGGTGTGTTCTGTTCAGATTTCCAAACGTAAGCTTCAAAGAAGCACCTTGTGCCTTTATGGTGAAGAGTTGTGTCTTTTAAACTAAATCTATATTTCAGGACAGAAGCACATGCGCCTCAGCTTGGCCGACGCGCCCTACGAGCTCAACGCTGCTTTTGACAAAGATGGAGAGCTGCACCCAGCGGACCCGGAGCCGCCCCACTTCCCTGGTCTGGGCGGAGACTACGCCGCCGCCCCGGGGAGCGGTGGAGGAGGGGTGACGGAGCCCGCCGCGCCACCGCCCTGCCCGCCGTCATCCCGGCCCCCGCGGGTGTCGGAGCTCAGGCCCGCCGTCAGCTCTGCGCACAGAGCCCCGCCTCCTCCACACGGCCTGCGGCTGGACTGTACGGGGGGCGGAGCCGGGGGCGGAGCCGGGGGCGGAGCCGGGGGCGGAGGAAGAGAAGCGGCGGAGGGCCACGAGGACCTCCCCGCCGGCTGTAGCCGCGCGCCCTCGCCTAGCAACGGCTGCCAGGACTCCACGGACACGGAGAGCGTGCACGACGAGCCACACCTGCACCACAACAACCACCACCACCACCTCCTCCACTACAACAGCGGCGTCCCGGCGCCCGTCCTCCTGCTGCACCACCGGGCTCGCGGGAGACCCAGTCCCGGGCACGCCAAAGACGCGGAGAGGGAGGAGGGAGGCCGCCCGGGGGCGCACTGTGCCGCCCTGGCCCCCCCCACCCCCGGCTCCCCCACCGCGCCCTCCTCCACCTCCCGAGAGGCCTTCAGGGTGGTGGACGGGGACGGGCGCGCGGTGCGCTCGTTCCGCTGCGAGCACTGCCGCGTGCTCTTCCTGGACCACGTGATGTTCACCATCCACATGGGCTGCCACGGCTTCCGCCAGCCCTTCGAGTGCAACATCTGCGGCCACCGCAGCCGGGACCGATACGAGTTCTCCTCTCACATCGTCCGCGGAGAGCACACGGGGGAATGAGGTGGTGTGGGAGCGGAAGGCCCCCTGCTCTCCCAGGCGGGATCCTGTTGGAGGGAGCCACCTGGCTGAGTTTGATCTGCACAACGTAACCCCGGGAATGAATGAGTTGTAGTGTTTCACGCTGGCCGTCGCCATGGCTCTGGACACTTTAACTACTTGACTCTATAGATAGGTATGGTTAAAAAGAACAACAAAAAAGGTTGAATCCATTATTTTAAATCTGAAAACAAGGTCCCATCATTCTTATTGCACTTTGAACAATGAATATCTCTGAAAATGCACTTTTAAATTATTTTATTATAGTAGATGAGTAGTCATTGCACTTTTCTACTTTCAGAAGTGCCTTGCTCTAAAAGAATAGTTTACGCTTTGCTTTCTGATCCAGCATTCAACCCTGTGGCACAATATATGCTTGATTGATGTAATTTAATGTCTGACAAGTTTCCCTCGTCTGCACTTTAACTGAGATATCGCAAAAGAATAGCTTAAGATGTGGTCCCGGTTCTCTTTTAAATGAGCTCACAGTATACATTGAATTCAACACTTGTGTCCCTTTTTAAGAGAACGTTAAGAGCACTTTTTTCCAGCTTCATTCCTCCACTTCATAGGGTTCTGACCTCTGACGGTGCCAGTAGGTGTTTTGTATGCTGTTGTGCAGACCAAACTCGGCCCAACCACTGTCTAAGGAAAAACGTGTTGGACTGAAGAGATTCCCCTCAGATTAGGAATGCACTTTGTGACCTGTGGTAAGATGTGTGTGTGTGTAAAGGATGGAGAGCCAGTGTTTTGCAGTACGTGAAGTGAAAATGAAAGGCTTTTATTTGTATGAATGGTGGATAGAAATGTATAATATATCTATTTTTCTTGCTTTTGTTGCACTGATACCCGCGGGAATACAATTATATTAAACTATTTTATGGAAGAATACATTTATGACATGCACGTTTCACTGAAAATCAAAGGAAAGATGGTTATATTTTTCAAAGAAGAGCTCCACCGTGTTAAGGTCTCTCTCAAGAGGAGCAGCACTGCCACTCAGAAGAAGACGACTCATCGATGAAGATGAGAAGGTCTGCAACGTCTCCCCTTACTCTATCAAACACCAAACCAAACTATTTATGTGGGGTGTATTTAAAAGTCATTTAGTGTACATTTTGGATTGTATGGTGCCTTTATGACTCATTTGAAGGACATGATACCAAACGTCTTGACAAATGATCCTACCATGTTGTAGAGCATTTTTAAACGGCGTGGACAGTTCCATGTTTTCTGAGATGGACCTTTTGATTGGGGCTTTGCAGGGACGTGCGAGACTGAAGTATACCGTGGCATTTAAGTCCAACTCCCTTTTCGGAGAAGTAGCGTTTGCTTATTTAAGATGGCCATGTGGTGCATTGGATTTGAAACACGTTTGAAATTAGATTTGAAGTTTTCTGTCCTTTAGCTAGAACCTGGCTTTATTGTCGCCATATTATGTCAATATTAATTGACATACCATTTGATGGAAGAATTCAAGAATGGACTTTATATTTCACAAATAGGTGATGTTTGAAATGTAGACCATGTAGCTCTTGGGTTCAATGGGGTTTTCAGATATGTTGAAATGTTGAATTCTGTGTTGGTTTCCCTGTCTGGAAGCCAGCTGTTTGTTTAAACTTCAAATAGGCGTTCTTAATATGTTTTACGAAGACTCAATACATTTCACTTTGACTTGGCCAAAGAACAACTTCGTTGTGATATTTGTACTGAACAGGTTTCCTTTGATGTGGGAAGAGGTCACATCTATGAGTCCCAGAGCATACAGGTTTAACAGGTCGTCAGAAGCATCAGTTATTTAGAGTGTCCTGATTCAGTCTTGTCCAAACTAGAATGTAATACCTGCCCTAACGTTGGCAGTCAGTCATATTCATGCTGACCTCCAATTACTCCCGCAGGGCAAGAATGCTGATACAATTCACAACTTTGTTTTGTCAATCTTTATAGAAATTTAAGATGTTCCCCACTTTTAAAAACCTTTATGCCCTGTACAAGCAGCAAGACACTGACATTTTTATATCGTTTCACCTGTTCACCGTATTGATAGTGACTTATGTAAGTTCAACCCATTATCGTCTCATTCAAGTTATTCTGCATGTGTTCCTATACTCGAAGGTGGACGCACCCATTTTTGTAACCGCGAGTAATCTACAGGAAAGCCCACAGCTGTGATGGGTGAAATTAGTTCAGTATGCCTTGCTTCTGTGCCTTTTGCCTTGGGACGTCACCATGTATTTCTTCAATGTTTGGTGTGCAAAACATTGCACCCCCCCCCCCCTTACACATTAGAGTGCTAAATTAGGACATTTTAATCAATGGTGGAAATTGGCAAAATGGCAGAGAGTCCAGCTATTGATGGAGACATTAGCCAGATGTAAATCCACTGCAGCTGTTCCACTGAAGGCGATGTGGTACGTGTCCCTGGTCACCTGGACTGTACTGGTGCTCATTTATCCCCACGCTTCAGACGTTTTCTGGTTTGTGATCTTATGCCGAATTGTGTTTCATCTCCTGCAACTTCCCAATCTGCTTCTTAATCTCAAGCACTGTTAATACTCTTGTCTTGCTTTAAGTAACTGCAGAGCCTTTTTAAATGTATCCAACGTATGCAAGTACTTGTTTCAATCTTAAAACTACTGTCAGTTTTGTACTGTAAGCAGAGTCTATTAAAAAAATAAAATATATGACAAAACTACTTCCATAATATGAAGTCAATGAGAATAGCACTTTTCAGTTTTTATAACGATATGTTTATTTTTGTTTTTGTTTTATTTAAGTAAAGCATCTTTTGAATCGTCTTTACATTGGCTTCTGAGGGGCTCGCGGGGGACCGCCCTGCAAAAGAAAAGGTTCATCAGCACCAGAGCACAGCTGGAGACGAGGCGCACGTTTCAACATTAAATTCAAGAGAACGCTAAAGCGCAGTATTTCATCCACTCGTTGGGTACTTACACTGGGCCTAAACCTGGGAGGGGGAGTGCGGTCCTTCCTGGCCTCACAGGAGCGGTTCCTCACCACCTTGCTGTGGATGGCGCAGCTCACGCAGTAGTGCAGCTTGACGTACAGCTTCGGTAAAACATAGGCTGCAAGGGAGGAGATAAAAGAGCGCGATGATCCGAATGAACTGACGACGAGGACACGACACACCAGGTAAGAGGAACCGCGTTAATAACGGGAGTACTCGCAATCAAAGACGCTGGCCTCCGAGATGTCCCGGACGGCTGCGGCCTCAACAATGTTCCTGATGACAAACTTCTTGATGGCCTTGTCCTTCGGGACGCAGCGAGCGCAGTTGGTGCAGCGGATGGGCTGCACGTGCCCGCGGCCCTTCTTGGCACGCCCGTTATTCCTTCTCTTCTTGGTCTGACGTCAGAAGGGAACAGGTACGTGATGAGAGCAGCGGTACAGCGTTTCAATGTGTCGACGTCATGGTAGTTGACACCGCTAAATCGTCTTCCGATATACTGAACACGAAATAGAGACGAGGACCTATGTAAGTGTGCCAGTGTCTTTTAACACGACGTGGTTACACGGCTGATATTCTCAGAAACGATATACGTCCCCCTTTTAAGCTAATTGATACACTGATGAGATGTTTTTTTTATCCGGCCTGGGTTTTATATTAAATTGAAATACATGTACATTCATGAAATGTCCCATTTGTGTTGTGTAGTGATTAATAAGTGTTGAGATGCTGTGAGGCCTCCACCGCACTCACCATGTTGAACGAGGAGCTGGAAGAGGACCGACTGAAATAAATAGATTATTATATACAAGTATTCCACACTGACTTCAAAGTAAAATAAACGTTCGTGGTCCAACCAGGAAAAATGTAAAATTGTATTAAGTTTGCATGTACATTCGTACTAAATAAAAAAGATATACATTTACCGCGGAAGGACGTGTTGGTTTGTTCCAGAGAGTGTGTGGTTTGCGTCTAGGAGCGGTTTAAACGGGCGGTGTTATGTCCAGAATCTGTTGAACCCTACAGTCATGGTGTAGCGCTCGGCCAACCGGATACAACGAAACAGGTTATTTATGGCTTTCTTTTTTTTAGCGCTACTGTTTTATAGAAATGCCTATTTTTTTATACACATTTTGGAAATATAAACCTTAAAATGCTTTCCATTATTAAAACAAAATGAAGATGTATGTTTAAATATAAAGTTGTATTAAAATGACTTGACATCGGAACTCAGGACGTTGCTAGGAAACCGTACACAAAAGGCGTTACGGAAATCTCCTCTCAGGTATGGTGGACAGCACTACACAATATAGCCTTTTTAAAGATAAACTCAGATCAAATGTGATCACATGAGCTAAGGTCACCGTGTTGTGTTGATACGTTAAGAAGTATCAGAAACGGAAGGTCAAAACTAGTTTGAAAACGTTTTCGGTCAGTTCTGTAGAACCGGGCCAGTGTGTGATTGGCTGATCTGGATAGCGATGGGAAGAGGGGACTAATTGGAACCAATCATGATTCAATTATTTAAATGTTTGACTCAAATACGTTTTCTAGTTTTTACGTCATAATGGTAATAACCAACAACACTCCAACAAACTACTATAACTACTTAATACTACACTAATACTAATACTTGTAATCCTACAATAGCAGGCCCAATGTATGCTATGCATGTCCATAATACCAAATACTGTATTCAGGTTGGGTTTGCGAACTAAACAAACGTCTAAGAATAAAGAATCTCAGGATCATGCCGAAGAAGGGATCTAAAAAGGGAGGCGGGGGTAAGATCTCTGGAATGACCGAGGAGGAGAGGATCCTGTTTCTGCACCAAAGGGCCGAGGCAGAGAAGGACATTGCCAAAAGGAAGGAGGAAATGCTCGCTCAGTTTCTCCAGGTAAGCCCACCTCAGCCTGCTCTCAACTGAGGGGTACAAGTGTCCCGATGTTGGGATGAACCTCTGAAGCCGTGCTATTCCTGCCCTGATAAACCAGGATAAACTGCAGAAGGAGGAAAAGAACACGGCGGTCAATCTGCACAAACTAACTCAGCAATGGCGGGCGGTTCTCCGCCAGGCGCGGGGGGCCGAGCTCTGCCGGGACATCGACATCGTCAGCCAGACCTTTGAGAGGGTGCTCGACCGCAAAGACAGTGTCATAAAGGTGAGCTAGCGGCTGAGGGATTGAGGCTGTGTTTGTGGGCTGAATGTTGAAGGTGCCCATCAGTGGATGTGTTGCAGTGTCTGGTGGGTGATCTCAGCGAGGCGGAGCAGCAGTTCGGCCAGGCTTTGCGTTCCCAGCTGCACTACGTGGACCGTCTGCTGGCCCTGCAGACCGGAAGACTCGCCTTCTTCCAGCAGCAGTGGAACATCGATCTCCACGCGCTGGGGAAGGAGTTCAGCACCGAGCGGTCTGTGCACGTCTTTATAGAACTGTTCTGTACCCATGCTGTTGGTTTGGCTTCCGCGTTGAAGGAATGTGCTTTAGGCCGGGACTGTCTGTTTCAGAGAGTTTATGTCCTCGCTGCATCAACAAGACTGCACCCACTTGGAGAACGTGAGTGGCGCCATGGAGCAGCGACGCAGCGAGGCGGACAACGAGAGCCAGCTGGACTACCAGAGTAACAGGGACGAAATCAAAACCAAGGTCATTGTTTCAAAGTTCGTTGTTAGACCGAGGTTCGTAATCGGTGGGACTCCTGTGATGGGATGATGGGATGATGGATGATGGGATGAATAATGACCCAGGGGGTGGATGGATGAAGGTAGAGCTTTACGTACGGATGGGGTTCTGTGGCGTTAAACCAGGCGCTTCCTGTGTGCTGACAGTACATCAGTGAGAGGCACGCGCTGGAGGTCCAGATGGAGCAGGTGATGCAGCAGGTCCGCGAGGGCCCGGCCGCCACGGAGGACCAGCGCACCGCCTTGAACAACCTCCTCATGAGCGACCAGCGCCGCGCCCGAGAGATCGACACACAGATGAAGAAACTGCATAAGATGCAAGTGAGTTGAAGGGGTTTGTTTCACCCCCCCCCCGCCCGATGTTTGGTGGAAGCAAACTACCATATTCAAATCATCCAATTCAACACTGGTACCCGCCTCCCATTGACCTGTGCTGCATTCCCTACGGTTCTTCTCAGGAATCGATCTCAGCCCTACGGAAGCCAAACTCCAGCCAGAAGGAGCGTGAGGCCGCGGCCCAGGAGCTGAGAGCCACCAAGGAGGCGGTGGCCCAGCAGACCCGCCAGCTCAAGACCCAGCTGGGCCGGGCTCGCCTGCTGGACCGGAAACGCCTCACCGACCTCACGGTTCAAAGCAGCGCTGCCGCCAAGCAGCTGCAAGGCATTATTACCAAGGTGTCCATGAGTCGCCAACATTGCATCTCATGGCAAAACATCCCCTACACAATCATTCCAGTCTCATCTCATGTTGCCTGTCCCACCGCAGGGAGAGAAGACTTTACGTCGAGCCGAGATGTGTCGCAGGTTTGAATCGGAGCGTGAGAAAGTGCTGCCGTTCTACGCGCCCTCCTTAACAGCAGAAGAACAGAGCCAGGAGGAGCTAAGAGCGATGGAGCCGCCACGCGAGGAACTAGCCAGGGTAGACGCTCGTCAGACCCGTTGTTCAGCTAACTTCTGTGTGTTTTGTAAAGCGACAACTCAAGCTCTCCATGCCTCTTCCCCTCAGGCCATGCTGGACTACGCAGACTTGGCGCGCTTCTGGCAACGCTACAACAAGGTTCTGCTGGAGCGGCTGTGCTTTGAAAAGGAGAAGGACGTCCTGACCCGGGAGAACCGGCAGCTGCAGGCTCTCCTGCGTCAGTACATGGACGGTATTTCAGTCAGCGATGAAATCCTTCGCAGGCACAATCCTCTGCTTATGGTGTCGCAGCCCCCCCTGGCCTCGGCCCCCAGTACGGAGAGACGGCCCCCACAGCACACGGTCATTGAAGCAGTGCACGTGATTCAACGCATTCGGTGAACTGCTACGAGAGACTGTGGCTTAGCAGGCGCTCTTGCTTGGTAGATGTGTTATCTGTAGCCTGCAGTCTATTCTATGGGTTATTAAGAGTGTCCTATGCTGTTGGAAAATAAAGAAAAAGGACAACATATTAAGGTTTTGGTATTTTATTTAAATAGTGCTGCCCCAGGAGGATTACTTCTTCTTAGTCTTCTTGTCCTTTGGCTTCTTCTTGCTCTGCGACTGAGCGCTGGCCTTCTTGTACAGATAGAGTCCCACCAGGCCCAGCAGCGTAGGAACTAGTGCCAGGCACACCAGAGGAAGCACGTCATTCACCATCTTCTGCCACGGGGTCTGCTGCGTGAGGGCCATGATCTCCACCTCGAACTCTAGGGCCGCATCGCCTAGGAAACACCACCCGTCACACTGGGCCCTGTGTGTGTGTGTGTGTGTGTGTGTGTGTGTGTGTGTGTGTGTCTGTCTGTGTGAGTGTGTGTCTGTGTGAGTGTGTCTGTCTGTCTGTCTGTCTGTGTGTGTGTGTGTCTGTCTGTGTGTGTGTGTCTGTGTGAGTCTGAGAGTGTGTGAGTGTGTGTCTGTCTGTCTGTGTGTGTGTGTGTGTCTGTCTGTGTGAGTGTGTGTGTGTGTGTGTGTTAAAGGGACAGTGTGTGTGTACCTGGAATGGTAGGGGGGTAGCCTCTCTTGCCGTACGCAAGGTGGGATGGAATAGTGGCCTTGATTTTTTGTCTACATCATAAAAGACAAAAGAATAAGAAACATAACTTTTAAATCGCATCAACATTCCAATATGTCACGTGATTGCAGTGATTCTTGCTCAGCATTGTACTGCCATATCTAACTTACCCTTCACAGACACCAATCAAGCTCTGCTCCAAACCTGATTAGGATGGGATAAAGGAAAGTCACTGTGAAGCATAACAGGCTTGCAGGCGTGGTTCCTGCACATGTAAGTTGTGCACACTGATTGTAAGAACAGCTCAGTAGTTACCAGGAATAACAGTCTTCTTTCCGAGCTCCACAAAAAGTGGGTCCCTGGTCAGAGAGGTATCGATTACCTTGCCGTCCATCAGTTTTCCCTGTCAGAAAATAATACAAATAAAATAAAGAATGTTCAATTTACCTCGCTTTACATTAAGTACAATTGTATTGGTGAGAATTCCTAGTCTGGTGAAACTAATCAAAGTGTAAAACTTGTTTCCCTGGTGTTCACTGGGACGCCGGGACTACAGCACGAGAGCTAGACTGCTGACGTGTTGCACTCATCCCGGCGTAATCTGGCACGTGAAGAAGCACTTTGTCCACAAGCACACTAACTAATCCGAGAGACAGGAGCGCAAACAATGCGCTTCGCTGCCTGTTGGAATTTGGTTCTGCCTATGCATGGTGTCTTCAACAAGTTTGAATGTGTAATTGCAAACGCACATAATCCAGATGTGCGGTTTCGCACGGTTCAAGCGTATGGGCTACGTTGCCACATAGACAACAATGGAAGTGTTCGTCGCAACGAGAGAACTTGGTTTATTCGTTACTCGTTTAGCTCAACATATATTAATGTTCAGAGATAGAAAACCATCTTACCGTGTAGTGGATTTGCAGAGTGTCTCCCATTGCCGAACGTACCGAGCAGGTTTCAGGGTTAATCTAGAAAAAACGTTGCTGGATTTATGAATGAATCAACGTTGGTTGAGAAAATGCTCAACTTCCTCCAGATGTTGCCGAGGTAGTAGGTTGTGGTTCCAAATATGTCCAAGGCTACTTACCAAGGTTTCAACAACCAATTCCTCGATTGCATTTTGTTCTTCTTGTGTTAACACGCAAGTAACGGTTGCGAGCAATACTAATATAATCACCCCTGACTTCATTTCAAAAGCGTAACTTGTGGAAAACCACGACCATTAAACTTGGGTCAATTCGGCTGCTGCAGCGACCTCCGAGGGAACGCGATTTACCAAGCGCTCCAAGCTCCAAAAGACGGCGGGTCAAAGGAGCTGCCTTGTCGCCGCAGGGAACGCTGATGTGTTGTTAGATCCCACTGATAACGGGTATTTGACCGCGGACGTTATCCCAATACCTGAATTGCTTTGACGTGACCGAGTCAAACATCTCACCAGCAGCACCCATAGGCTGTGGTGGGTAACCGCTCTCCCAGGCGACTGGAACGGGATGCTCCAAAGGAGCGTTATTGGCGAGAGAGAGGGCGGGCCTTTCAGTTTCATGGGTTTAGCTGCAAGAGGCGAGTAGAGGGAAGGACTTCTGAAAGAAGGATTTCCGTTTGCGTTACACGTGTAGGTTATTGCTTTGTCAAATTGTTCGTCGAAAAAACTCCATATTTATTCTCCTTATCGTCGTCGTTGTTGTTCTTATCATTTCATATTATTCTCGCTACGGGGAATGTTAGCTGGCTTACACAGCTCATAGGAAGTAAGAGAACGGAAACTGCGTTGAAAACACCGGGATAACGCTACAAACCAGGATCCTCTCTCATCCTATTTGATGGGCGGAAAACGGAAATCCCGCAGTTACCTTTCATGATCTCATAGGGGCGTTGTTGTGATCCAATTCTTTAAAGTGCCGACGATGAGAGTATGATATACTTAGGAGTATGAAGCTTGCAATGTGTGTTCAGATATTTCATAATGCATTCTAGGCTACTACCCATAATCTGTATCACGGTGTTTGTAATTGACTCTATCCTACAACAGATTCTAAAATTAATCCATTTTATTCAATAAATTGGATATTAGTCTCTGGACGAACTTGTTCTCGGGAACCAGGTCCAAACAGATTTTGATCTAATCAAGTCGAGGTCGACAGATACTCAGGCAGTCTAGTCGGCAGACATCCTTGTGGCGGCTAAGCTGAATTACAAAATAAGATGTTATGATAATCCTGCAAAACATTTTTGCTGTGCATGAATTTCCTAACAAAACATCATTTCAGAGCGTTGAACTATTTTAGTCCTAATTACAATAGTTATTCTTAATGTTAAACATAATCTGTCCCGACAGCCTCCCATGAAACAGCATTGCAGCCTCCTCTCAACGGAAATGGAAGGGGCGTTTCAGATACGTGCTATCGCGAGACCCACGTTACAGCTCCGCCGTCATCTGCAAAATATCGTGATATCATTGTATGCGGCTTATTTCGGCCAAGGTAAGTGACCATCATTCGAATACGGGTTAGGTTACTCAAAGGTTAAGACGAAAATCCACAGTAGTATACACGTGTAACATTTGAGATTGGGGTTTTGGTAGGCGTGCTGGACGGCCAGGACCTCATTGGGAGAAATATGTCATTGGTCATTGTGAGCGGATGAGTCGCGTGACATGGGGTGCTCGCACTGTCAACAATTTTTTTGCAAATAAATTCTAGCAAGAGATGCAAAGTGGTCGCAATTGATAATCGGATTGATACTCGTAAATATTATGAAAATCAGTATTTACAATGTTATGCAGAATGCTGTTGAGTGCAGTAATGGTACAATGCACCCTACCTGGCCAGAGCCAGGCATGATGCTAGAGCTCAATTAGCATCCGGAATGGTCAAGACGCAAGGGCCCTCTCTAAAATGACCCTAACGACCGGACCAAGGACCACCATACTCCAAACCGAACGAGTTTCTCTCTCTGTTATCGAAGGCTTTCAGGACCATGGAAAGGTCTCCATACGGCTTCAGGCCGAGGGGCCAGATCTTCGTTCAGCCAGATAGTTGCATTCATCGCAGCTGCTGGTTGGACGATTTTAAGCTTAAGGTTTATGTCCTTTTTAAATAATTGTTTGATCCATTTCTAAAAGCCTTCATGATAAGGTATTCACCACTGTCACCAAGAGGGGAGACTTTTAGGCCTACAGTTCATATGCATAGTTGTCCTTCTTATGTGTTTCAGAAGAGTATACCGACGCATGCGTTGTATTTGTAGGATTTGAGCAAATAGACCTGCCAATGGAGGACAGTTTGCATGGTGAGGGCTGACAGTCATTTTGGCTGAGTATCGTTGGAATGGGAGAAGGATTTGAACAGATTGTTCTACAGCCTGGAGTCATGGCACAAACATGGGAACTCTATCTCTGTCTCTGTCTCTCTTTCTTTCTTTCTTCCTCTCTCTCTCTGTCTCTCTCTCTGTTTATCTCTGTCTCTGTCTCTCTCTGTCTCTCTTTCTGTCTGTGTGTGTGTGTGTGTGTGTCTCTCTATCTCTCTCTGTCTCTGTCTCTCTGTCTCTGTCTCTCTCTGTCTCTCTGTCTATCTCTGTCTCTCTCTGTCTCTGTCTCTCAGTCTCTCTCTGTCTCTCTGTCTATCTCTGTCTCTCTCTCTGTCTCTCTCTGTCTCTCTCTGTCTCTCTCTGTCTCTCTCTGTCTCTCTTTCTTTCTGTCTCTGTGTGTGTGTGTGTGTCTCTCTCTCTCTCTCTATCTCTCTCTGTCTCTGTCTCTCTCTTTCTTTCTGTCTCTCTCTCTGTCTCTCTGTCTCTCTCTCTGTCTATCTCTGTCTCTGTCTCTTTCTTTCTGTCTCTCTCTCTGTCTCTCTCTGTCTCTCTCTCTGTCTCTCTCTCTCTGTCTCTCTCTCTGTCTCTGTGTGTGTGTGTCTCTCTCTCTCTCCTTGCTGTTGTGGTATGACAAAGGAGTTTGGGATTCACCCGTCTATGGTGTAATGACTGTTGATGCTGATCTGAGAATATGTCTGTGAGGTGTAAGATTTAAGCTTTATGATTAATTTAACTCAATACAGACATGTGGAATATGTGGTCTTATAATTTTAGCATTATAACAATACATTATTTGATGATAAATTCATGTAGTCACACCATTCATGTAGTAACACTTTTCATGTCACTAAATCTTTGAAGCTGCTAACTTGTGATTGGCTGTCTTCTTCAGCCCTCCTTCCTCTTCCTCTCCATCAAGTCGATTGGAGAAGCTAAACTTTCCCAACAGAACTTTGGAGGCCCCTCGTGGAAATCATGGGCAACATCTTTGGGAATCTGCTGAAAAGTCTTATAGGGAAGAAGGAGATGAGGATCCTGATGGTGGGACTGGATGCGGCTGGAAAAACAACCATCCTGTACAAACTGAAACTGGGGGAGATCGTCACCACCATCCCCACCATCGGTGCGTGAACACATGAACTATGCGAGGGTATCTTCATCGATGTCCTCATGTAGTGAGCTTACTGATGGGGCAGACCTGTGTTGGTGAGATGCTTGCTTCGCTAACTTGAGGACAACTTGTGTTTCTCCTTCTAGGGTTCAATGTGGAGACGGTGGAATACAAAAACATCAGCTTCACCGTGTGGGACGTGGGCGGCCAGGACAAGATCCGGCCCCTATGGAGACACTACTTCCAGAATACTCAGGGTGAGTCTGTCTGTGTCTGTGTGTCAGTGTCTGTCTGTCTTTTTGTCTTTCTGTCTGTGTGTGCGTGTGTGTCTGTCTGTGTTTGTCTATCTGTCTCTCTGTCTGTCTCTGTCTCTCTCTGTCTCTCTCTGTCTCTGTCTCTCTCTGTCTCTGTCTCTGTCTCTCTGTCTCTGTCTGTCTTTCTGTCTTTCTGTATCTCTGTCTCTCTGTCTCTGTCTCTTTCTCTGTCTCTCTCTGTCTCTCTCTCTCTCTCTCTGTCTCTGTCTCTCTGTCTCTGTCTCTGTCTGTCTTTCTGTCTTTCTGTCTCTCTGTCTCTCTGTCTCTTTCTCTTTCTCTTTCTCTGTCTCTCTCTCTCTGTCTCTGTCTCTGTCTCTGTCTCTGTCTCTGTCTCTCTCTGTCTCTGTCTCTCTCTCTCTCTCTCTCTCTCTCTCTCTCTCTCTCTCTCTCTCTCTGTCTCTGTCTCTGTCTCTGTCTCTGTCTCTGTCTCTCTCTGTCTCTGTCTCTGTCTCTGTCTCTGTCTCTGTCTCTGTCTCTGTCTCTGTCTCTCAGAAGCATCCCTTAGCTCTGATGCTCAGACTGGTGAACTGAGCAGCTGCCTGTGTGTTCAGGGCTGATCTTTGTGGTGGACAGCAACGACAGGGAGCGTGTGAACGAGGCCAGGGAGGAGCTCATGAGGATGCTGGCAGAAGACGAGCTCAGAGATGCTGTGCTCCTTATCTTTGCCAATAAGCAGGTAACACACATACACACACCCACCCACCCACCCACCCACACACACACACACACACACACACACACACACACACACACACACACACACACACACACACACACACACACACACACACACACACACACACACACACACACACAGCATCCTCCATCCAGATTAAGTGATATGCTTTGTCTTGACTCATAGAATAGATTTGGTGAGAAAACGTTACTGTCCATCAACAGTGACAGGCAGTGGTGTTGCATATGATGCATAGAGTTAGGGTCACAGTTAGGGTTAGGGTTACGGTCAGGGTCACGGTTAGGGTCAGGGTTAGGGTCACGGTTAGGGTCAGGGTTAGGGTCAGGGTCAGGGTTACGGTCAGGGTCAGGGTTAGGGTCAGGGTCAGGGTTACGGTGAGGGTCAGGGTTAGGGTCACAGTTAGGGTCAGGGTTACGGTCAGGGTCAGGGTTACGGTCAGGGTTAGGATCAGGGTTAGGGTCACGGTTAGGGTCACGGTCAGGGTCAGGGTCAGGGTTAGGGTTAGGGTCACAGTTAGGGTTAGGGTCACGGTTAGGATTAGCTGGATTGATGCCATTCACTTCATCCAACTCTCCTCTCTGGACAGGATTTGCCGAATGCCATGAACGCTGCCGAGATCACGGACAAGCTAGGCCTGCACTCTCTGCGCCACCGCAACTGGTACATCCAGGCCGCCTGCGCCACCAGTGGGGACGGCCTCTACGAGGGCCTCGATTGGCTGGCCAATCAACTCAAGAACAAGAAGTAGACGTCTTAACGAGGAGAAGCAGCAGGAGTGGACACTTGAGGTTTTTCTTTTGGGGGGGGGGGGGGGGGGGGTGGAATAAGTATGAGGTCGGGGGTGAGAGAGTGGGCACATTTCTACTTGTTTTCAGAGCTTTGAGTTTTTTGCCGTTCTTATGGAAAACAAAAGATCCTCTATGTGTTTATTTCCGAAGTCAAATACACACGTCCACGTCGACACCACCGTCAGACACTTGCTCTTCCTGAGGCCCCGCCTTGCCGTCCCAGAGACACTAGAGCGGGGCCACGAGGGCCGGGGTGGCGCGTCTGCCTCTAGTGTCTCTGGGTCCTTTCAGGAGAGCCTTCGTATCTTTATCATTTCCCCAGTGCTCATGGTCTCATTATTTGGTGTGCAGTGGTGACGCACTTTGACACTCAGATGCACGTGTGAGTGTGTGCGTTTATTTCTGTGCGTTTATGAACAAGCTTTTTGCAACTTAATCACGACTCGTCAGCCACAGCCAGAAAATAATGACAACAGCTCTGTTCCCTCAGAGCCACACTGAGAGAACCGTGTGCAGCGGGAGAACACGGTTCCCTCAGAGCCACACTGAGAGAACCGTGTGCAGCGGGAGAACACTGTTCCCTCAGAGCCACACTGAGGGAACCGTGTGCAGCAGGAGAACACTGTTCCCTCAGAGCCACACTGAGGGAACCGTGTGCAGCAGGAGAACACGGTTCCCTCAGAGCCACACTGAGAGAACCGTGTGCAGCAGGAGAACACGGTTCCCTCAGAGACTTTCAATGTGATTTTAGTTTTCTCTTGACTTCTGAGACGTGAACCCTATTGTGTGGTGTTGCTGTACACAGGCCGACATGCAGAAATCACACATCATACATAATATAATATAGTCATATTTTAAAGGTCTCATGTGAAAACATTCATGCAGATACAAAAGGTATATGAACGCAAAGAGATTCCACACGCAATCTCAATCAATCACGCACACTCATGCCAGCAATATATCCACACACACAATCTCACGCTCGTGTTCATTATATGACTAATAAGAATAATGAATCCCTCTTGACAGTTTATTGGATAATTGAATGTCCTAATACTAATTAGGACATATACTAATATTTGATTAGTATATAAATGGCTGGTAACATTCATTTGCCATAGATATCTGGTAGGAGGTAGGAGACAGCGTGTTGCAGTGTTAATTACCAGAGTCTCCCCACTTAATCCACAGGACATGGGGTCCCCACTAAGACACACCAGCATAACCACACAACTCGTTCAATGGAACGGTTAATTTATGTTTGATTGTAGAAGCGTTGTTTTTGGAGCGAACGCCTTGAGGTAGACGTGACGCTAATCCAAACTGCTCTTGAGTCACTCTGTGCGGTCAAAGGCCCGCCAGTAGGTTTAGTGGAGAAGGTGGAGGAACCGAGGAAGACAACGTTTCAACACACGATGCATGGTCAGATATGTATTTGATGTAACAAAACCCTGCTGTAATGAAAAATAAACCACTTTTCTTTATGCTTCGTGTGAACACGTATACACTTACGGGACTGGTTTGCTGGGTGGCAGGTCGTCAGCTAGGTAGCTGCTGTAGCAGTCTTTCACCACCAGAGGGCAGGCCATAAACATCCAATACAAATAGTGAGAATAAAATCAGGGTCATTCAAATTGCATGGAAAACTTTGTAATAAAACACTAAACCATTTATAATACTGTATCAAATACAAAAAACGATTTAGATGCGATTTTCATGATTTTAAGTTAGTATTGTCTATTAATGCCAATAGCCCTATGCATCAAAGTTAAAGAAACACTGGTTGAAACACTGGTAAATAAGTGTTAACATAGTCCATATTGTGTTTAAGTGGTGGCCTGCTATTCATACATGGCATATCAAACAGAAAACATGTCATAACTTCCTTGAAGGGTAGTGAAATATTAACCATTTGATTTTGGCACGCTCAAATTGCATTGTCTAGAAATCAATATTTTATTACTTTATTTGGTAATGTCTGCTGGATCTAAGATATCCTGAGTCACGCTGTAGACCTAGGATCTATAGGTCTAAAACACTAGGCTGTAGACCTAGGATCTATAGGTCTAAAACACTAGGCTGTAGACCTAGGTCCTGAAGGGTCTAGTTGAACCCTAGGCTGTAGACCTAGGTCCTGAAGGGTCTAGTTGAACCCTAGGTCCTGAAGGGTCTAGTTAAACCCTAGGCTGTAGACCTAGGTCCTGAAGGGTCTAGTTGAACCCTAGGCTGTAGACCTAGGTCCTGAAGGGTCTAGTTGAACCCTAGGTCCTGAAGGGTCTAGTTAAACCCTGGGCTGTAGACCTAGATTCTAGAGGTCTAGTTGAAGTCTTGGCTGTATACCTAGGTCCTGAAGGGTCTAGTTGAACCCTGGGCTGTAGACCTAGGTTCTAGAGGTCTAGTTGAACCCTTGATCCTGACGGGTCTAGTTGAACCCTGGGTCCTGAAGGGTCTAGTTGAACCCTAGGCTGCAGACCTAGGTCCTGAAGGGTCTAGTTGAACCCTAGGTCCTGACGGGTCTAGTTGAACCCTAGGTCCTGAAGGGTCTAGTTGAACCCTAGGCTGTAGACCTAGGACCTGAAGGGTCTAGTTGAACCCTAGGTCCTAAAGGGTCTAGTTGAACCCTAGGCTGCAGACCTAGGTCCTGAAGGGTCTAGTTGAACCCTAGGTCCTGACGGGTCTAGTTGAACCCTAGGTCCTGAAGGGTCTAGTTGAACCCTAGGCTGTAGACCTAGGACCTGAAGGGTCTAGTTGAACCCTAGGTCCTAAAGGGTCTAGTTGAACCCTAGGCTGTAGACCTAGGTCCTGAAGGGTCTAGTTGAACCCTAGGGCCTGAAGGGTCTAGTTGAACCCTAGGTCCTGAAGGGTCTAGTTGAACCCTAGGTCCTGAAGGGTCTAGTTGAACCCTAGGTCCTGAAGGGTCTAGTTGAAGTCTGGGTTGGCTGCACAGGGCCTGTCAGGTCTCAGAGTTGTGTAAGAGGACTAACTAGGCCAGCAGGCCGGTCCAGGTTCCTCAGGGCCACCAGGCCGGTTCCTCCACTTCAGTCATGCTGTGTTTGTGTCACAGCTCCAGTGACAAAACAACAAGAGACAAAAGACAAAAACATTTATTGTTATGCACCCAACCAATAATTTGTCTCTGTTTGAAATAGGAAGCCATGTCCTTGTTTCTTTTTTCTTAAGACAGTGTGTTCCTTATCTCTCTGACTGTTCTCTCATAAAAGGGAAGAACTATATGATTATTAGGCCTGTAGAATAATTAGGTTCATGGTTCGATTTAGCTGGAACTACCAATAAGCCGTGGTTATCTGTTGTGTCCTAGCCAATCCATTGAAGGGATGGTGACTAAATGCAATAACACTGCTTGAATTATCTAACTCTATTCTACAGGCCTAATAATCATATAGTTTTACCGTTTTATGAGATAAGGAACAACAGTGTTGCTCTGTTGTTGTTTTTGCATATTTTGTCGTGTTGTGTGTTGCGTGTTGTGTGTTGCGTGTTGTGTGTTGCGTGTTGCGTGTTGCGTGTTGTGTGTTGTGTGTTGCGTGTTGTGTGTTGTGTGTTGCGTGTTGCGTGTTGCGTGTTGTGTGTTGCGTGTTGTGTATTGCAGCGTCGCGTGTTTCATAGTTAAGGAGAGCCTTGTGAGATCCGTGCAGTTGGAAAACACACGCTCCGCTTGTGATTGGTTGGAAACACCGCACCAATCAGTGTGAGCCGTAGTGATTTTACGCACGCACAGAGAATACGCTATGGTCTGGGACCAGTCTGCAATTGTATCTCTCCCTAGGATATAGATCATAGCAAGGTTGGACTTTCATATTGGACTATTAAAAATATTAAAGAAAACTGAAGAACGTTGTGGAAATACAAGAGACGACATGGACTCTCTCTGACCAAACTGAACGCTTTTCATCGAGAAAACGAAGAACTCATGGTTGTACTTTGCGTAAAACCGCATTTCTTTGGATCAGAATGAACCCATTCGACAAGCCACTATTCCTATACATCGTGCTGCAATGGTTTATTCAACCATCCTACTCCCAGACGCAAGAAGGTAGGTTCGAAATCTACCGCCAAATAGTGAATACTACGACTTAAAAAACGTCTAAATAACACCAACAGCAACAAATTCATATTAACTCCACATACGATCCGATCTGTTTAGCGCATTTTCCCAATCTTACGTGGAATAGTCTCCAACTCACTGCTGGGTTCAAACCAGTTCTACCCACGTAGAACTTGTTTGCTGTGAGTCAACCGCACCTCTCCCATGTTTGCCTGAATGATCCGTCTGTGTCACCGGTGTGATAGGGCTTAGGCTCCGTTTATCTTCCACCCATGGTGGGATCGGCTGATAACCAATCTCGGATCTTTTCTGTTAAGAAAATTGCTACCAGTGAAGGGTGTATTCATTGTTTCTTGACTTAACATGTTTCCAGTGGGCCAATAAGAAGAATATTTTCATGGGCATATGGAAGTGTGACTCATGTCTCGGAGACTTGCTGGGATTTGAATCACTGACTCGGTGAACTTTGGCTGTACCTTGGTGCTCTGGTCACCTTCGGTAAACAGGGTGGTGGGCATGGAGGGAAGTAACACGTAGAAATCAGTTCCCAACACATGCAGTTTAAATAAGAACATCTGGAAATCACAACAACGTTACATTACATCACGTACATATCATCCACTGTAACATGTATATATCTGGTCATTTAAATGACACATCATTATGTTTTGTGCAGTATTCAGTATGCAGTACTGCAGTACTGGAATGCAAAGCAGGTGTGTACATGTGTACATGTGTACATGTACGCACCAACAACGCTTGAGAAATCCACCTAGAGACTCACCTAAAGGTCATTGCTCTTTGGGGTGTGTGTATCTTGTCTAGTTCCGGCTTTAATCTGTGACTACAATTTAATTATGATGAATGAACAAATATGTGCAGGATGAATGTCATATACTTATATAAAATGCAAATGCAATCTCCGATGTGATATTTCTAAGCACTGCTGATAAACAGCTGAGGAGGGGCGTGAATACTGTACTCACACATGCTTCAGGGGAGATGCACAGATTCCCATTTACACAAGGCAACTTGGCCTGTTCAAATATCATAGAAAACGTTAGCACACATCACTCTCTGTTGCCAAGTGATTAGGTTGGCTAATTAAAGAAAGAAGCAGGGATGAATGTCATCCCTGTGTGATGCATTCTATTAATAATTCATCTTTTGTCTCTTATCATCTGCGTCTCCAATATGTTTTGATCTTTCAAAGAAAACCCCTGTGCTCTTCCTTATATGGGAGGAATCTGCCATCATGGCTGTGATCGGCTTGTGTTTCAACAGAGCGTCACAGAGTAAAAATGCTGTCGGGCCTGTTGTTTTAGCACGCAGGACGCGGCACTGGGAGGCCGTCCCCGATCTCTCCTCAGTACGTCTCTGAAAACGAGTGGCTCCTCTTCATAGCAGAAGGCGAAGGTTCAAGCGTCCGTTTGAAGCCCGTTGACAACAAGTGGCCTCTGCTGGTGATCCAATAGCACAGGTGTTCAGGTGTTCAGGTGTCCAGGTGTGCATGTGTGCATGTGCACGCTGGAGTGTGCACAACACGACTGTGTGTGTGAGGGACAGGTATGCGGTAATCTCTTGCCCCCCTTGTGCCAAGTTTCTGTTTACCTCCCCATCTGCCTTTATGAGACGTGTCTGTCCTCCCTCCATTCTGCCCCCACAACCCCCCCTCTCGGCTGAATCTAAACCACAGCTAAACTTGAGTCTCCGTTCACGTGTTGGGTTACACTTTAATCCAGAGGGCAAGGATGGCTGTTAGGTTCCACATGAGGTTATGCTGGATGTGTGTGTGTGTGTGTGTGTGTGTGTGTGTGTGGGGGGGGGGGTATTAGGATATTGTTGTACCTAAATACAAAGACTAATGGGAAGAGGGGAAGAGGTTAATAGGAGTTGAACAGAGTCTCAGCCACAAATCGTGATGTTCTACAAAAGACACTTGTTTTGCACCGGTTCATAATAGGGCCATTGTGTGTGTGTGTGTGTGTGTGTGTGTGTATGCTTGTGTGTCTATGTGTGTGTATGCATGTCCGTGCGTGTGTGTGGTTTGTGGGTGTCTTGATGTGTAACTTGTGCGTGTGTGTGTGTGTGTGTCTGGATGTGTGTTTTCCTCTGTGATTGTGCGTATGTGTGTGTGTGTCTGGATGTGTGTTTTCCTCTGTGATTGTGTGTGTGTGTGTGTGTCTGGATGTGTGTTTTCCTCTGTGATTGTGTGTGTGTGTGTGTGTGTGTCTGGATGTGTGTTTTCCTCTGTGATTGTGTGTGTGTGTGTGTGTGTGTGTCTGGATGTGTGTTTTCCTCTGTGATTGTGTGTGTGTGTGTGTGTGTGGATGTGTGTTTTCCTGTGTGTGTGTGTGTGTGATTGTGTGTGTGTGTGATTGTGTGTGTGTGTGTGTGATTGTGTGTGTGTGTGTATCTCCAGCCTACTCTTTCTTTCTCACATTCACGGACAGTTGCTCTGAGAGAAAATAAAACCCACTCACACAGTTGTGTTGCCACACAGTGACATGTTGCAGTCCTCCACGGCTGCAACATGTGTGAGCGACCACACAATGCTGTAGGTGTGTGTGCGTGTTTGTGTGTGTGTGCGTGTTTGTGTGTGTGTGCGTGTTTGTGTGTGTGCGTGTTTGTGTGTGTGTCCGTATTTGTGTGGACCTGTTGTTTGGACAAACGCGTGTTCCCTTCAGCCGCGTTTGCCTCGGCAAGCCAGCGCGGCGGTGAGATATTGTGATCTCAACCCCCTTGAACTTCATTTGTAAATGTGCAGGTGTTCCAGAACATTTCCCAACAGTCCATTCAACGTGCGGCCGAAGCATCCGCTGATAACACAGCAACACTCCCAGGGCTGAGCTCTGTGGGGCGCAGATAAAAGGTTCACCTTTGAGCCAATGGCATTGTTTTACTCCCAAGGCCTTTGACTGGGCGACGGGAGTATTGTTTATTACTGTGGACAGGTTATGTTGCTTCATAACCACGCATTGCTGCGACACCAGGGACATGAGGAAAACCCATGTAGCTCCAGCTTCAAATATTAGTTTATTTCCGTGGGCCATTTACGAGAGTCCATTTTGTAGAGTCGATCCTGCCCATGGTGGCCTGGGCCTTTGAACCCTTCTGTCCCAAAAACATAATAAAGCGTCTGTTATCTAAATGATGGTTGTATATCGCTTATTGCCACATCCCAGTCCCACTGACCTGGACTCTATGGCCCTTATAACATCCTCCTTACTCAGCCTAATCCAATTTTTATGATGTGTATATTTGTATGATAGGCCAATATGCTTGATACATTTATATATAACGCTTGGATTGGGATTAGTTTAAGAAAGGGTTTGAAGTAGACTGTCGCTCACTATATTTCTAGATGGGGTAGAGAACAGAGCTATCGTATGTATTGATGTGCAATGTGCTTTGGCAGCTCGTGTGGTCTTCTTGGCCAACGTCAAACTCCACATCCACGGCGTAGCCTCTCTTCCTGGGTTGTTCCTCTCTTCCTGTGTTCGTCCTCCGCTCTCTGCGCCTCGGACTGAGATTTGAATAGCAAAGCAGTCGCTCGCTGCCCATAAACAAGGCCTTGTATGTTGGACTCGTACAATCCTGAGTTTGTTTTACAGTTACAGTGCTTTCGTTGATATTGTGAGCGCAGAACAAAGTGGCATAGAAATGTCTACATAAAGTGGGATTTATAAATGCAGCGTTCCCTCAACATACTTTAGGTTCTATTCAGATGGATTTGTTAAACACAAGCCCTTTCTTTATTTTGTCTACTTGTTTTAACGGCACCAAAAAATATATTGTAAAGTATGAATATAGAGAATTATTGATGAGTAGATACCTTTATTGAGCAACTCCAGTAGTAACGCGATATCTTGATGTTGAATCCTCTGTGATCTGTAATATAACAGACTTCCTTCTTCCTTCTAGTAAGGGTTTGTTTGGGGACCAAGAATGCTCTGAGCATGACAGGAAGTTCAGACATGCAGTACAAGCTGATAAAGGAAATGTACACCGGTTGTGAGATCGTCATGGGCAACCTGGAGATCACCATGATGGAACCTTCTAGAGACTTCTCCTTCCTGCAGGTGAGCGCTGATGCCATAGCAACGATCAACAACTAGCTCCTACTTCTTGCTGTGTTTCCACGGTAATGGCGGTTCTTCCACAATGAGCCTGTGTACCTGAGGAATGTGGAATGAAACAAAAGTATCCAGAGCACACGTCCATGTAGTAAACAGTCAACAAAGATACCGGCCATGGCGTCTCCCCTGGACACTGAGCCTTCTTTGAGCAGTCATACTGCTCTCATAACTCAAAGCTATGTAATGAACAATGTTCCCCATATGTATTATTAACACCCCCCCCCCCCCCTCCAAAGTCACCGTGGGATCACTGGAGGGCCACGTTATGTTCTAATGTTGTGTGATTATACCTTATTAAATACTTCTTCATCACTATTCCATTCTCTTTGCCCTTCCCGGTGCTCTCTCTGCTGCCCCCTGCAGTCCATCAGAGAAGTGACAGGCTACATCCTGATCGCCGTGAACCAGTTCAGCCGGCTGCCGCTGGATCACCTGCGCGTCATCAGAGGCACCACGCTGTTCGAGGACCGCTTTGCGTTGGCGGTGCTGGTCAACTACCAGAAGGACGGGCAGCATGGACTCCAGGAGCTGGGCCTCACGCGCCTGACCGGTACGAGTGCTCACACACAGCGTCCCAGAGAGAGGAAGAGTAGTATGTCTTCTCCGTCCGCTCAGTCAGGGTCACGGAAAGTTCACTCCCACCAGCCGTACTAAGCCTCCCCCCTTCCTGGGCCCCACATGGGACAGGAAGCGGGGGGGGGGGGGGGGGGGGCAAGCAGAGCTTCGTGATCGTCGGTTACTCGGTGCTCCCACGCCCACGTAGAGCCACACCCTCCCGTACCTGAGGTGGTGGCGGGAACCTCCTGGAATGTCTATGTTCTCAACTGCCACTGTAACATGAGCTTCAGTGTCATCGCACATTCAACAAACATGTGACCGGCGAACACCACACTGGTTCAGCCGCGAGTCGGGGCTTGTTTTGCTAATTGTATTTGACATTAACATACCTGTGTGTGTGTGTGTGTGTGTGTGTGTGTGTGTGCGTGTTTTCTTCATGTATCATTCGACAGAGATTCTGGAGGGAGGTGTTCAAATCATCCAGAATAAGTTCCTGAGTTTCGCCCCTCAGATCAACTGGCTGGACATCGTGAAGGACGGCACGACTGAGGTCATCATCAACGAGAACGGCCCGGCGAGTGAGTCTCTGCTCTGCTAGCGGACCGCCCACGGCCCTGGTCCCTTGTTGGCCTTAATGCGTTGAAATCCAACGAGGCTGACGGCGTTGCCCTGTGCTTTCAGGGAGCTGTCCTAAGGCGTGTGGCGACGTCCCGTGTTGGGGTCCGGCGAGGGACGGGTGTCAGATCCGTAAGTCCCGGGGCGTGGCCCTTTCCTCTCTCGGCGCGGTGTGACGGCGCGAGCTAACGCTAATCTCCCTGCCTCTAGTCACCAAGACGGTGTGCGCGCCCCAGTGCAACGGCCGCTGCTTCGGACGGAGCCCCGGGGAGTGCTGCCACATGGAGTGCGCGGGGGGCTGCACGGGACCCCTGGACACCGACTGCTTCGTAAGTATGCGGCACGTTGTCACGGAGACACGTAGCAACGGACACGGGGGGGGGGGCCTTCTTGGGATTGGGACAACAAGGAACACAACAGCGTGATTGGCTGTCCCCGCCCCAGGGACTGTGGCCTGTGAAGACCTTTGAGACTGAAACTGGGATAAAGGGCTATGCAAATAAAAGTGACTTGACTTATCTCGACGTGCTTTTCTCTCTAAGAACAACAATAGACTAAACTTCAGTTTCAGTTTGGCGTTTAAAAAACAAGGTGTCATACCCCCATCCCCCAGCGTGCGTCCCGCAGAGCACAGACGAATTGACTCAGGGCGGCAGAAGCTCAGGAGGTAGACTTGTAACCTGAAGGTTGCTAGGTCGATCCCCGGCTCCTCCTAGCTGAGTGTCGAGGTGTCCCTGAGCAAGACACCTCGCCCTAACCGCTCCCGACGAGCTGGCTGGCGCCTTGCATGGCTGACTCCGCCGCCGGTGTGGGAATGTGTGTGGGAATGGTTGGACTAAATGTAAATGTGTCGTTCCACGTTCCAGGCCTGCAGGAACTTCAACAACTCGGGCTCCTGTGTGCCTCAGTGCCCCAAGACCCTCATCTACAACAAGCTGACCTTCAAGCTGGAGCCCAACCCCAGCGCCAAGTACCAGTACGGCTCCATCTGTGTGGCCCAGTGCCCCCGTGAGTGTGGGGATGGAGCTCAAGACACAACACCCAGACTAACCCTAACCCTAACCCAACACACAACACCCAACTAACCCTGACCCTAACCCAACACACAACACCCAGACTAACCCTGACCCTAACCCTAACACAACACCCAGCTAACCCTCACCATCACCCTCACCCTAACCCAACACACAACACCCAGACTAACCCTGACCCTAACCCAACACACAACACACAACACCCAGACGAACCCTGACCCTAACCCTAACCCAACACACAACATCCAGACTAACCCTGACCCTAACCCTAACACACAACACCCAGCTAACCCTCACCCTAACCCAACACACAACACCCAGACTAACCCTCACCCTCACCCTAACCCAACACACAACACCCAGACTGACCCTCACCCTAACCCAACACACAACATACAACACCCAGACGAACCCTGACCCTAACCCTAACCCAACACCCAGCTAACCCTCACCCAACACACAACACCCAGACTGACCCTAACCCTAACCCAACACCCAACACCCAGACCAACCCTAACTGTAGCTCAACTAACCCTAACTAACCCTGACCCTAACCCAACACACAACACCCTAACTAACCCTAACTGTAACTAACCCTAACTGTGACTCAACACACCATTTCAAATGGCGGCCCTCTCCAACACCATCAGATCAGGTGTAACCATGGAGGTAACCTGTGATTTGTTTTGCCCCCTGCACAGCTAACTTTGTGGTGGATGAGAGCTCTTGTGTGAGCAGCTGTCCCTCCGACAAGATGGAGGTGGAGAAGAAAGGAGTGAAGAGGTGTGAGCCGTGTGGCGGGCCCTGTCCAAAAGGTGCTTCACTGACCGCCTTTGAACCCTGAGCTGCTCCAACGTCTCTGAGTCTCACATGTCTCTGTGACCACTTGTTTGTGTCTTCTCAGTGTGTTCTCGTTGTCGGATGGCTCTTTCTGTGAGCACTTGTTTGTGTCTTCTCAGTGTGTTCTCGTTGTCGGATGGCTCTTTCTGTGACCACTTGTTTGTGTCTTCTCAGTGTGTTCTCGTTGTCGGATGGCTCTTTTTGTGACCACTTGTTTGTGTCTTCTCAGTGTGTTCTCGTTGTCGGATGGCTCTTTCTGTGACCACTTGTTTGTGTCTTCTCAGTGTGTTCTCGTTGTCGGATGGCTCTTTCTGTGACCACTTGTTTGTGTCTTCTCAGTGTGCATCGGAACCAGCATGGCCGACCGTCAGACCGTGGACGCCCTGAATATCGACAGCTTCAGGAACTGCACCAAGATCCAGGGCAGCCTCCACTTCCTGGTGACCGGGATCAAAGGGTATGCAGGACACTCCGGACATCCACTCCAATACATCATCCATTCATCTGTCCTGGAGGAAGTCATATTAATAATCATTATCATAATAATGTTCACATCTTTCCTTCCATGCAAAGGGACGACTACAAGAGCATTCCTGCCATTGACCCTGAGAAACTGAAAATCTTTAGCACCGTCCGAGAGATTACAGGTGTGTGTTATTCCTTTTCCTAAGTCTTGTTTTAATGTACTTTCATCATCACCTGTAAAACAACGCCTCTGTCTCCAGACAACCTGAACATCCAGTCATGGCCGGCCAACATGTCCGATCTGTCCGTGTTCTCCAACCTTCAAACCATCGAGGGCAGGACACTCTACAGGTGAACGCCTTGTTCAGCTTTATCTAACCTACGTGTTTAAGTCCCCTTTTACGTGTAACCGTCCTGCAGACTAGACAACCACAGCATGCATCTAATATCTTCGTTTGTGTCTCACACCCTTCCCCTCGTCCCCCGTTCTGTTGTGTCTCCTCTCCTCTGTCCCGCAGAGGATCCAACTCTAAAAGGTACATCCTTTCCCCTCCCAGCCTCCCCGTCGTGCCGCATCTTATTGTGCCTGTACATTCTGAGTCTTCTACACGTCTCTAACCTGGCCCCCGCCTTGTCCACCAGGGGTTACGCTCTGCTGGTGATTGGGATTCCGTCCCTGACATCTCTGGGGCTTCGTTCACTGCGGAAAATCAACGACGGCGGTGTTTACATCACGAGAAACCCGAAGCTTTGCTTCCACAACAGCGTCAACTGGACGCACCTCTCCGGCCGGCCGCAGCGCCGCATGAAGTTCATCGACGTCAAGGAGAACCGACCCAACGGCCAGTGCGGTGAGAGGGGGGCTCGTAGCAGTGCTCCACGCAACGCCGTCGCTTTCTGTTTGCCGTGCTAAACCTCTGCTGACACAGACTGCTTTGTGAAGATGTGCGGTGTAGAAACGTTGTGTTTGCAATGCTTGCTGTTCATGTGTGCAGTTAAAGAAGGCCATGTCTGCGACCCCCTGTGCTCCTCTGATGGATGTTGGGGTCCTGGGCCGAACCAGTGTCTTTCCTGTAAGAAGTACAGCAAAGGAGGCACCTGTGTCGAACACTGCATGTTCCTCACTGGGTCAGTATCTTCCCAATACAACAATCCTAAACCGCAATTTCATATGTGGAGAATGTGCGCCGACGCAGAGACCTTGTAGCCGTGTTACCTAGGGTGTTACCTAGGGTTTGCAGCTCGCTGAACAGCCGTCCTCTTCTTTGCTCCACGCAGCGCCAGGCGAGAGTTTGCCACGGCTGCAGGAGAATGCGTGCCCTGCCACGCCGAGTGTGAGGTCCAGAAGGGGAAGCCAACCTGCACTGGTCCAGTAGGTCTTGAACGCCCACATCACACTACCAAACCCTGTGTAGCATAGCTCGTACTTCAGATGATATAGTTAGACGCTTTCAGTGCTGCTTTCCACCAAGTTCCTCAAGGTCACCCGTAATAAGCAGACGTGAGACTAGTGGTGCTCCATGAGACCGTGTATCTCTCTCTATACACACGATCTGCGTGTATAGATCCATGTAGACACACTTGCATAATAAACATAATCTTCTATGACGCATCTATTCTGCCTGCCTAACTGCCTGCTGTCCACCAGGGGGCGGATGAGTGCGTGGCGTGTGCCAGGAATAAGGACGGCCCCCACTGTGTGTCCACCTGTCCCAAGGGGCTGATGGGAGGGGAGGGGGTCATCTTCAAATACCCCAACAGACAGCACAGCTGCGAGCCCTGCCACATCAACTGCACCCAGGGGTAAGCAGGCGAAACCTCCTGAAGCAGTGTCACCCAGTAATCAAGCAGTATTATATTACAAGGAATTCCCCACTGCTTGGTGGTACAGTTTGGTTTCTTCCAGTGCACCCCACCTGTAGCCACTTAGTCCTGGCGTGTTTCCCCTAAGTTTCCGTTCTTCCTGTGTCCCGTGTCAAGGTGCTCCGGGCCGAACATCGGAGACTGTTTGGAGAGATCCGATCCTGGGTAAGTTCTGTGTTTCTAGTTCCTAATCAAATGTTTGACTTGTTGTGCTAAATAAATATGGTAACTCTTTACAATAAGGGTACAATAAATTAGCATTAATTAACATTAGTTCATGCAGTAATGAGCATTATTATCTAGCATAGGGGTTAAACATTGCAACTTTAATATGATTAGGGTTAAGGTTTAGCCTAACCCTAACCCTATTAAAGTCGCAATGTTTAATGTTTCAACCAGCTGGTAGCTTAAAATAACCTGGAAATATCTGTAGTACTGTCTGTCGATAGTGATTTCAATAATGTTATCAATAAAATCACATCCAATAACTGATATATTCTACAAATAGAAACGCTGGCCAGCCTGTACCTCTCTCTTTGTTTACAAGAATCTTACTATCGACTCCCAAACCCCTCCCACTCACCCATTAACTAGTGTTAATTAATGGTTAATTGATGTACCTATATTGTAAAGTGTTAACGACAAGATATATTCAACAATCAAGTGGTAATTGTGCAATCTTCTCTTGAAATCTTCCAGCCCAACGACCACTGGCATCGTGCTGGGAGTCATCGCCCTCCTGTTCGTGGGACTCTCCGTCTTCGTTCTCACCGTTCTGTACCGCCGTGGCCTCGCCATCCGTCGCAAGCGAGCCATGAGGAGATACATGGAGAGCGGAGAGGTCCGTGAGAGACGCACATTCACAGCGTGTCTTCTACTCCACAGATGTCTGTGTTTACATGTCATCTGTGGTCTTACAGAGCTTTGAACCGTTGGATCCCACTGAGAAAGGTGCAAAGGTTTACGCTCGCATCCTGAAGGCCTCAGATCTACGTAAACTCAAGCTCCTCGGCCAGGGCGTGTTTGGAACGGTCCACAAGGTAACCGATATCGTCTACACGTCCCCGTAAACTAACTCTGTTGGTAATATGCAGTCCAATAACTATATCATACGTGTTATTCTCCTTAATTCAGGGCATTTGGATTCCTGAAGGGGACACGGTGAAACTCCCAGTTGCGATAAAGACTATCAGTGACCGCACAGGGCGGCAGACATTCCACGAGATCACAGATGTAAGGCACCTCAAATCCAAACCCATTTTTACAAACGACGCACATCCACTTTCTGATGAATGGTAATGTTTTGACTGTGTGTGCGTTGCAGCACATGTTGGCATTGGGGAGTTTGGACCATGTCAACGTTGTCAGAATCCTGGGCATATGTCCGGGGGCCAGTTTACAGCTGGTCACCCAGCTTAGCAACCACGGCTCTTTGTTGGATTACATTAGGCAGCGCAAGAACAACCTCAGCCCTCAGAGGCTGCTCAACTGGTGTGTGCAGATTGCCAAGGTGAACATTGGGTCTTGTGAACATTTCCTCACATGTATTGGAAGCTTTGCACTATTCCAGATAACCAAGACGTTTTCTTAAATGCATCTTTCAGGGCATGTACTACTTGGAGGAGCATCGGATGGTCCATAGGAATCTGGCTGCAAGAAATGTGCTCCTGAAGAACGACTGCATGGTCCAGATCTCAGACTACGGCGTTGCAGACTTGCTTTACCCAGATGAGAAGAAATACTTCTATAACGAAGTCAAGGTCTGTAGTCCACCCATAAAGGAGTTTATTGCTAGGCAAACACAGCACTTGTCCTGCAGTAAAAGGATCGACGTTTATCAAAACAGAACCACAGTGGGTTATGACCCTAACCCATTTGTAGCTGTGCAATGTCATTTAATGCAACCGAACAACTTTTTGATACTCATTGACCATGAACGCTAGCATTCGCACCATGGATGCAACCCAACCATAATGCGTGTTTCTCCAGACTCCCATCAAGTGGATGGCCTTGGAGAGCATCCTATTCCGCAGATACACCCACCAGAGTGATGTCTGGAGCTACGGTGAGCCTAGCTTTCTACCATCATAACATTATCACCTCTAAAAGTGGCAATAGTATATCATTGCAGGAATGTTGGTTGGAATGCGTTGGTGATTGTAATCAAATAACTGAAATATAACCGTTGCTGGGCTTACACGTCCATGAGAATAATATGAATACGTTATTGGTCCCTTCAGGTGTGACCGTATGGGAGATGATGTCCTACGGGACGGAGCCCTACCCGGCGATGCGTCCCCAAGAGGTCCCTGACCTGCTGGAGAAGGGGGAGAGACTGTCCCAGCCTCCCATCTGTACCATCGATGTTTACATGGTCATGGTCAAGTGTGAGTCCGCACCTTCTGTTGTCTCGATGCTGCTTAGAATAAACCTTTAGAGAGGACTTGGAACAGCAACGCTGCTCCAGTAGTTCATTTTGGGACTCCTTGGTTTATCCTCAGGTTGGATGATTGATGAAAACGTGCGTCCGACCTTCAAGGAGCTGGCCATTGAGTTTACGAGAATGGCCAGAGACCCGCCCCGGTATCTTGTGATCAAAGTAAGCCACGTTTCATCACCTTAATCCATCTTTGCATAACTACTTCAACATGATTGTTAAATCCTTCTTCTTCTTCTTCTTCTTCTTCTTCTTCTTCTTCTTCTGTCCCAGGGGAACTGTAGCGGTCAAGACTCGGCCCCAGATGAACACCTGCAGCGCTCTGCAGACCTGGAGGAGCTGAACGGGGATCTGGAGGACCAGGAGGCGGAGGGTCTGGAGGAGGGCATGGCCACGCACCCTCTCTACATGTCTCCGTCCAGGAGCATGTCCCGTCTCTCCAAGATGAACAGCATGAGAGTAAGGATTGTAGTAACTAGAGAAACCCAAGGCTCGTGGTGTTGCCCATGCATTGTTTAAGGCCCTTTCCTTCCTTTCTCCTAAAGATGATCCAGACAACATCAAATTTGGCTGGATACCTGCCCATGACCCCAGGTGTGGACACTCCAGGACAGGTTAGTTCTGTTGGCTAATGTGAATGAGACCTTTTAAATATGACGCTCTGTATTAAATGATATGAAGCATCGTCATGAGGTCCGTGCATGGAAGGCCGGGTCCTTAAAGGGTTCTGTTCCCTCTGCAGGGGGCGTGGCCGTCCCGCTCCAGGCTGAACTCTGCCAGGACGCTGTCTGAGAGCTCGGAGGGTCGTGGGACCGCTACAGAAACGGAGATGAACGAGGACATCTCCCTGACAGGAAGCCTCAGGAGGAAACGCCAGCGCGAGGACAGCGCCTACCTGTCTCAGAGAGACAGCATGTCCGGCGGCCCTCCACAGACCCCGTCTCCTGACATGGAGAACGAGGAGGACCAGAACGGATATGTGCTCCCTGGGGAAAGCCCAAAGAGAGGTAACACCGTGAAGGACATCAGTATTGTCCATTTATCTGAATCTTCAAACTGACGGTATTCTACTGCTAACAATTGTGATTGAGTAGAGCGGCTATGAAAGACTAGCTTGAATATACCTTTTATTAATCCTTTACTTAACCAGGCTGAAATACATTGAGACTAAACATTATTAATAATTGAATAATGTAAAATGATGAGATTAATAATTGATAGTACACAGAGGCGTATATAATTAACACGGTACAAGATACAAATCTTCCTTAATCAATCAATGACTTACGCTGTAAAGGAGATCTAGGCTAAGTACTATACCCATATCAATACTTACTTATTCTATCCAAACGTCATTTTGCAGACACCTTACTCTTCGTGGCCCAAGTCACTCCCTTTAAAGAGCGGACGTGCATCGTTCACGCGCCAGGACCCCAGAGTGACCCAGACGATGAAGAATACGAGTACATGAACAAACAGACGGCACCTCTACGAGCAAAGCCCCATGGCCAGCTCAAGGACAACAGCTCCTGGCTCCAGATGAAGGACATGGGAGGTCACCCGCCAAACGAAGACAAGGACACCTTCCACAGCTCGTCTTCAGAAGACCGGGCCTCTCTTGAATACGAGTACATGGACATCAGGGGAAATGAAGCAGAGGAAACCATCCTTCTACAAACACACGAAGCTCCTCCCAGAACAATGGTCCCAGAGAAGGTGGCCAGGGAGGGCCTGGAGGAGGTGGGGGAGGAGAACTACCATGAGGCTGAGGAGAACTACCAGTACACCAACAGACAACCAAAGCTCCGGCAAGCACTTGAACAGCGGAAAGAGGGGAAGGGACCGAGAAGGGGGGAAAGGGATGCTTGTGAGTATGAAGAAATGAACTCGCTCAACGGCCTCGGAGCCGAGGAGCTGGCCGTTTACCAGAACCTGGGTGGGGAAGAGGAGGGTGCTGCCACGGGCACGGAGGGACTTCGGGCTTCGGGCATCGACCCTTACGTTGCAGTACGGGCTGGGGTTGCTATCGGAGAACCGGGTGGGGTGGACAGATCTTTTGATAATCCTGACTACTGGCACAGCAGGATGTTTCTAAAGTCCAGCGCTGTGCGTACTTAGGAGGAACATTGTTCACCGCCGCGGTGCTCTCCGGTGAATGATTGTATGAAGGACCCTGAAGTGAGACCCAATCAGAAGCTGTCCTCACCCAGTTTGCCCATGACCCCTTTTGTATTTTGTGACCTTTTGGTATTTCCTGTTACACGACTGGACGTTTACAGACATGCGCTTTTGAGGATTTTTTTGCTAAAACAGCACTGAATGAACCGATAAAACAAAAAATGGCCAGATTACCAGCTTTAAGCTTTATGAGCTTTTGTGTTTACTTAATGAACAAATGATGAAATGTTTATAGCAGAATATTTTGGGGGACTTTTAATTTTCATGTTTTCAAACCTCTCTCAAATTATGATATTGACCTTTTTAAATACCTTTTGTTTACACACTTAATAAACATTGAATATTACATATCTTGAAATAAAACCTTTTTGTTTTGTATGTATGCATGTATCATTGTCTGCAAACCTTACAATAAACCGGCATTCATCATCATCATCACCACCCTGCGTCCTTGTCTGCAGGAGCCCAGTAAAAGTCACAGGTGGAGTGTCGCAGTCACCTAGGTGGAGTGAGGCAGCCACCTAGGGAGAGTGAGGCAGCCACCTAGGTGGAGTGAGGCAGCCACCTAGGTGGAGTGAGGCAGCCACCTAGGTGGAGTGTAGCAGCCACCTAGGTGGAGTGAGGCAGCCACCTAGGTGGAGTGTAGCAGTCACCTAGGTGGAGTGAGGCAGCCACCAGGTGGAGTGTAGCAGTCACCTAGGTGGAGTGTAGCAGTCACCTAGGTGAAGTGTGGCAGCCACCTAGGTGGAGTGTGGCAGTCACCTAGGTGGAGTGTGGCATGCACATTGCTACAACCATTTCCTAAGCACTGATGATGGTAGCAGGGTTTGTCCTTTGCTCTGCTGTCTTGGGACTCTTGAAGATGAAGCCTTTGTTCACACTCGAATCTTCTAAATAAATGTGGCCTTTTAGAATGGAAGGGCTCACATTTACAAAACATCAATTTAAACCGCTAAGATAACTCATTCCTGATATTGCAATCCAATTCTAGTTATTGATAATAATACAGCATGAAGAACACAATACTAGTATTGCCATTGATCTTTTTTTATGTCACATCTTTAATATGTTTAATTTATATATATATTACTACAGCAATATATGTATATATATATATATATATATATATATATATATATATATATATATATATATATACGTATATATACCAAAAACTAAATAAACTATATATATATATATATATATATATATATATATATATATATATATAGTTTATTTAGTTTTTTTTAACATGTTGACAATCTCATCTACTTTGGCAACAATTGCCTGTTGGCATATTGCCTGCATTACATGTATTCCTGTTTTCATATACTATAAAAAGGTCTGTAGATGGGATGCTGCAGAAGGAAAGTAAACCTGGAAACGGAGAAATGGGATTTGAAGCGAATCACTGAACCACTGATCGGTTACCAATAACTTCCCAACCTCGGGGTCCCCTGATATGCGTATGGGGACGCGAAAGATTGCTGACAGAAGATAGTTGATGATCCATCTAGGCAAACCATTTTTATTATAAAAGGTCTCATAGACATTGATATTACTGGCAGATGTTGATTAGATAAAAATTGTTTGTGGAGGCAGATGCACAAAAGTTGGGGTCGCGATCATTTTCATCGCTATAAATAGTTTACCAGCTAATTGTTGATTTATTTCAAGGAATAGTGGAAAGGTAACAACTGCTGTGCTGCCATGAAGGAGTTGAACTGGAAATAAGCTTTTGTCACATCGATATTTGACATTGTATGAATATTTCATCAGAGAACCTATTGAAAAGGTTGCTTCATAGAAACGACTGAAGGGCCGTTGTATCAGTTTTGTTGCATTTGTGTATTTTTATGAAGACATGAATGTGTGAATTAACGTCCCGTTACGAACCATGGGATGCCATTTGAAATGAGCGGTTTATTTAGGGAATAAACAGCCACTGTGTGTATCACTGTGGGCCTATCATTATGCATAAAAAGGTTTTTTGATGGGTTGACCATACTGCCAAATGAATGTGTGACCAAGTACAACCTACCGGTACATCTGTAATAAGGCAATAATATGCATCTTTTTATCTTTATTTCCTGGAATCAAATGTTTTGGGATACGAAAGAAACATCAATGTATTGTTGTTCTGGATCAGACTATGTGGAGTGATAACTAACCAAAAAATAAGGACAAACATTTGAAGAGACCACAGTTGAAGAACGTTTGTACTGCACCACGGGATTTCATGTTGGCGATACTAAATGAACATAAACATACCGTCAACTGGGCTAATTTAAACTTTATTGACCACGTCTCTCATAAGAAATGCAATGGCAGTTTAAGAACCAAGAATGTCTTCCCATAATGACACATTATTTCACGATGAATTACTAAACAAATTCCCCAAAAACATTACTACCAACTCAATACATTCCCAACTCCTGTGCTTCCAAAATGCGGAAGAATGTTTCATCCAGGAACTACATTTCCCTACAAGCGAGGGAAAATGGGGCGGTTTAATTTGATGACAATTTCCTGATAAATACCGCCCTCTCCCTCCATCACTTCCTCTTTCGGCTGCTCTCCTCGCTCAGAGGTACGTGCCGAAATGTCTCTAGCGTCTCAACAGAATCCAACTTAATCTTCAATATGTAATGGTGATCCGCAGTGTCTAATAATATGTTGTTATTCCTCCCTTAGACTTATCTCCACACGATGAGAGCCAAGGTAAGCGAACCAAAGGAAATGGGGGAATTTTGTCTGCCCATTTCCCCCCTCCTAACAATGGAGCTTGCAGTCATTTGGCTAGCGTTGTCTACCGTTTTACTTCTCGTAGCCCACGGTTAGACTGAGCCTGTAGTATACAGTATTTGTACTTGTGCAAGTTGAATCTGTACTGTGTTATTTATATGAAGGTATGCTTGCAACCGCCCGCAGTTCTGCGTGCGTTTAGGCTAATTGAGATAGCATGTACCAACAGCGCATGCGTGATCTTAAAGGCGCCTGTTGGTGTTTGACTCGTTAGTTTATGAACGATAAAGTTTATATTTACGACGTTGCAGTAGCTTGGCGTCAAGCCGTTTCGCCCTGTGCAGCGGAGCCGTTCTGCGCGTCTCGCCTGCAACATAGCGTGTTTCCCCGGGTTGTGTGTCTAACATGTGCGTGTTTTGTTCTTTAGTGGAGGAAGAAGCGTATGCGCAGGTAAGAAAACGTTTTGACTATCAATTGCCACAAACTATTAACCTTTAAACCAGACCACTCGAATTGTCTAAATGATACTTTCATATTTGCGGTATGCACAATGTTGATGTGAGAAACCGCTGGGAGACTGGGTTTCAATCAGCACTTGGATTTCAAACAGTTTGATTCCCTTACATAAGTGTGCTCACCCTAGGGACCTCTTAATGTTCATCCTGTCCAGTGACTATTGATTCAGTGGTTTTGCCGCACCCTGTGAGCACATGTCTGGGTGCGGAGTATCGGGTGGCGATCAACCCGTGCTGGAACAGGTGTCATGTCGTCTACACGACTATTCAGTGGATAGTTGGCCTGCACTGCAATAGTCCTACCACGGGGTGTTTCTTGATTGGCCTGTTTGTAGTGAAGTGTGAACCATTGACTGAATGCTCTGTTCAATGTAAACCCCCTTTTATTTTTTTATTTATATATAAAATCTACAGTCACTTAGTACTATGTAGAAGTCTACCAGGACACATGTAGTAGAAACTAGTGGAGAATACTACCATCCCTGGTACAGGAAAGGAGCACTCATAATTAGTGTTATGAGTGACCCCTGTGTCTTAAGATGACCCTACTGACCAAGGCTCCCTTGCTTCTCCTCACTGGTGAAGGGCAGGTCAACTAATTTGGGACCTTGCGTTGTTTCCTAACCTGGTTTCTTGTTCCACCAGACTGAAGCGTAAAAGGAGGAAGATGAGGCAGAGGTCCAAGTAGATGCCCATCCCGGCAGCTGTGTTCCTGTCCCGTCCGGTTGAAGCGTCTGACCGGCCAGGAGTCCAGAGTTGCAGCAGCATGCGTGGTGCCAGTCTCAAAGAAAGAATAAGGCCCAGCGCTGGAAAATGCACTGTTCCTGGACCGGCGGGTGTGGATCTCTGAGGGATTACCCATCTGTTCACAGCAGAACCAATGCTGTTTTAACGCCATAATAAACTTTGGTTACCACGGATATGAGTTGTGTGTCATGCGTGCTCTTTCAGTCAGGCAAATGGGACGCATTAGTCAAGAGATTATTTCAAGTAAAATGCATTTATCACACTTTTATCCGACGCAACTTACAAGAAGTAAATTTGTCAGAAGCAACTGGTCTGCAGGTACAGTAAGGATGTTCATAGAACCAGTGCCAAGCACTTATCGTTTCTAGTTCAACCCATTTCCCATACACAACAAAGATAGCTAGGATAAGATGCAAGTAAAGGGTTAGAATTTTAAGCGCCGGGACATACAAACAGTAAGTGTGTACGGGGTGTTTTTAGGAGAGGTGGGGGAGGGAGGCTGTGCCGTGTCTACAGAAAAAGGCCCAGCGCTGCAAAAATACAAGCATGGCAAGCTTTTAGTATGTCCGACTGGTTAAGTTGGTATTCACCATGTAAGGTTAAATAGGAAATGCTGCCACTTGAAATAAAGATAATAAGCTTTAATTCATAAAATGACACCTTAAAAATATCTGTCCCTGAAATTTCACTTGGACAAACATTTGGCTGAATAAAACACTAATTGAAAAATGATAAAAGTGGAGGCAGAAAAGTAATTGACTACTTAATGTAAAACTAGAAGACGAAATTAATTAAGGTTGTGAGTAATGGAAAGTACCAGAGGCATCCTACATCGGCACTGGAAGATGAACCAAACAACCCATCCTGAACCACTGCCCACTTGTTAAACTAAATCAATACAAAATTGATCTTGTTTATATAATTTCCAAGTACGTGACGTTTCTATCGCTGGTAAATACAAAACCCAGGGCACTGCAGAATAGAACAAATCATTATATCCGATGACCAATTCTACCACTGGGTGGCGTGAGAGAACAGGCGTCGCAGTGCGTTGAACACACCGCAGAAGAAGTGAGTGTAAACAGAAGAACATGGCTGACGAGAGGGATGCAGGCGACAATAACATAGACGAAAACATGGGCAACCGGTTACAACTCTTACCTGGTTAGAATCGACATGTCACACAATCGTTTCCATAGGGCTGTAGGCTATGATTGTTATCATGATTCAATTGTATTCATCCTACTTTTAGCCTAATTCATCGAAAGACCATTAAATCGCAGCCTTGTATACCAAAATAACGACTTGTTTCACTTTTGTTTTCGCCGTTTTACAATTTATATGTACAGGAGAAAGCAATTCCGATGTTTCGGCTACCTTACTTAACAGGACCACTGAGATCAATATAACGGGAGACGTTTCTTATTTGATCCAGCAGTAATATGAATCAATGACGAAGTACAGCCAGAGACCGCCATCTTAAATGTACACGGTTTGCATAAATAAGTATGTAACATATATTTTCCTTATACAGAAAATGAAGAAGAAGAGAATGACATGGAGACTGAAGACCGTGACCATGAGAATGCGGAAAAGCCCAACATCAACTTTGACCCTAGTCTTCCAACATCCCATGCTGTAGGCGATGACAAAACACTGCTGTAGTGGTCAAACTATTGAACTTTCTGTCTTGATCACACATAAATATCATTTATATAAAAATAAGTTTCGAAAACAGTTTTCCGAACGTAAGCTTTACCCTTGATTAATGCCCTTTGTTAGTGGAGAAGACCATTTCCGTGTTCAGTCGTGCACTCACATGTTGGGCTTCTTGGCAACAGTACCTGGGTGCGGACATGGAGGAGTTCCACGGCCGTACCGTCCACGATGAGGACAGCTGCCAGACCATCCCGGTGCTGCCCCACACTGCGGTGATGCTGCTGCCCGGCCAGACGCTGCCCCTGCAGCTCTTCAGGCCCCAGGAGGTCAGCATGATGCGCACCGTCATCCAACGAGACCGCACCTTTGCTGTGCTCGCACACAGGTACCAGCTAGCGACACCCCCCCCCCCCCCCCCCAAATACAGTCCAGGCTTTGGGTGCACCTTTGTACATCGTTAAAGGGGATCGGGACCATTTCAAATAAAAATGAGTTGGTGATATTCCTCCATTCAGCGACACAGGCGAATCAGAGCCGGAGTTTGGGACGACGGCGGAGATCTACGCTTACCGAGAGGAGCAGGAGTACGGCATAGAGACGGTCAAAGTGAAGGCTGTAGGGAGGCAGAGATTCAAGGTTCACGAGCTACGAACACAGGCAGACGGGTGAGTGTGTGAACGGACCGGGAGTCAAAACGGTACTTGTCAGAAGCGAATGCACATGGCTGCGCGATGCATCATAGGGCACACTATGTAGTATGGAACAATGAGCCACAACATTCCCCATGGGCTTCCTCTGCTAAATGCAAATGCACATCTACAATCTACGTCTGCCATTGCTGCCGTCTTGTTTATTGAACCTTGATGTTTCTTTCCTCCCCGTGACTCCTCCAGCATCAGGCAGGCCAAGGTGCAGATCCTTCCAGAGTGTGTCCTCCCTGATCCCCTGGGCGCGGTGCACCTACAGGGCCTCTCCAGACTGCACAAGCACCCCTCCTCCAGACCCCCAGCCCAGAGCAGCCTACAGGCTCAGTGCTGGTGGAACTCCTACCGTCAGGTCAGACACACGCATACAGAATACGCCTGGTTTCATTCAGTTCATATTTTCGTATATCTAAAATATTGAATCCAAAATATCCCTTGTGTGTTTTTGTGTTCGCCACTACAGAGAAAGTTTAACTGTGCCAATCTGACTCCATGGCCACCATGGGTCTATGCGCTGTACGATGCTGTAAGTATTCCACCCTTCTGTACACTGCTTCATCAGTCCAGAAACATCCAGCAAAATACACACGAGTTACTGTGAAAACACAGTTCCTGTATTTTGCAGGAGTCACTTATGAACAGAGTGAAAAAACAGCTTCACGAGTGGGATGAAAATCTAAAGGACGACTCCCTGCCTACCAATGTCATAGGTCAGCCTCTGCAGAAGTTGTGCCATGCAGAATACACACACTCACACAGCTATGTTTGCTCGCGGTGCTGTGCCTCCCTTATTGTCTCTGCCTTCTGGTCTCTTCCGCTCAGACTTCTCCTACAGAGTGGCAGCTTGTCTGCCGATAGACGACGCTCTGAGACTGCAGCTGCTGAAGATTGGCAGCGCCATCCAAAGACTGCGCTGTGAGCTGGACATCATGGACCGGGTAAATATCATCTCTATCTACTGTTCCGCTCACATGAAGGGCTGAAATGCCCAATGGACCCCGTTTCCAGAAACGTATTCCGAAGCACAAATAATACGGTTCTCTGAAGTTTTACTTTGGACTTTCTTCCCATTCACTGTACATGTACACATGTAGTAGTCAAATGGTCCTTAGTGAGGTCATCCATACCTCTGTACTATACTATTATGCCATTACTGTAGCCCTGAGCTCCCCATGAGCCTTACAGCGCCAATAACTCCTGCATAGAGGCACAGAGAATGGTGTCCTTATCTTAACGTGGTTAAGAACATGGTGAAGCAACCTGCTCATTTATCACTATTGTTCCTCCTTAGTGTACCTCCCTATGCTGCAAACAGTGCCAGGATACGGAAATCACCACCAAGAATGAGATCTTCAGGTAAGACGGGAAAGGGATCTGTTTGTGCAGGTTGGCTCATGGCATTGACCTTGAGTCACATGTTCAAACACACATGGGTAAGGGTGATGTGTGGGGCTTTGTACCGGGTCCTGCCCTCAGACCTGTCCCTCTGCTGAATGGAAGAAAGCGAGCTTCGGTTAATAAAGGGTCCAGTGACGTAGTGGAAAGACGGCCCCTGAGAAGGGGTCTGACTCGAGGTCATGTGACAGAAGCGCACGGTAACGCTCAGAGGCGAGGTCATGTGACATAAGCGCACGGTAATGCTCAGAGACGAGGTCATGTGATATAAGCGCACGGTAATGCTCAGAGGCGAGGTCATGTGATATAAGCGCACGGTAATGCTCAGAGGCGAGGTCATGTGATATAAGCGCACGGTAATGCTCAGAGGCGAGGTCATGTGATATAAGCGCACGGTAATGCTCAGAGGCGAGGTCATGTGATATAAGCGCACGGTAACGCTCAGAGGCGAGGTCATGTGATATAAGCGCACGGTAACGCTCAGAGGCGAGGTCATGTGATATAAGCGCACGGTAACGCTCAGAGGCGAGGTCATGTGATATAAGCGCACGGTAATGCTCAGAGGCGAGGTCATGTGACATAAGCGCACGGTAATGCTCAGAGGCGAGGTCATGTGATATAAGCGCACGGTAATGCTCAGAGGCGAGGTCATGTGATATAAGCGCACGGTAATGCTCAGAGGCGAGGTCATGTGACATAAGCGCACGGTAACGCTCAGAGGCGAGGTCATGCCACATTCATCTGTTGGAACTTTGTGCACCAAGATGTTGACCCAACGTCCTGTATTTCAACGTGTGGCGTCCTGTTGTTAACGAGTTGGGGGGGTTTGCACCCCTCTCTGCTCCTGCAGCCTGTCCCTGTACGGCCCCATGGCGGCGTACGTCAACCCCCACGGCTTCGTCCACGAAACCCTGACGGTGTACAACGCCAGCAACCTCAACCTGGTGGGCCGGCCCTCCACCGTGCACAGCTGGTTTCCAGGGTAACGCCTTTCATCCACGCATTCTCATCCACTCATAGGCGTGGCCACCTGAAGGGAGTTGGGTGGACTATAGGCGGACTTCGGTAGCGTGTGGGTTCGTCCTGTTTGCATGCAAGCGGTATACTCCTGTACAATGGCTGGTGAACCAAGCAGGAGGGAGGGAACGTTTGAATGTAGTTTAGCTCCAGCTGTCTGATGGTCAACCTACAAGGGCGTTAGCGGACCAGAGGGTTCTGGTTCGGAGACACCACCAGTAGGCTGTGATTCCCCACTATGACCGTGTTGTCCTGGGTTCACAGGTACGCCTGGACCATCGCTCAGTGCCGGAACTGCGGGTCTCACATGGGCTGGAAGTTCACGGCCGCCAAGAAAAACCTGTCCCCCGCTCGGTTCTGGGGGCTGACCCGATCAGCCCTGCTGCCCCGCATCCCCCAGGGGGAGGGGGAGGGGGGCGGGGAGGGGTCCCGTCTCCTCTGCCTGTGAGGGTGGACCACCACGCCCCCCCACCACCACCACCCGGTCAGGATGGGGGTTCCTCCACCACCACCACCCCGTCAGGATGGGGGTTCCTCCACCACCACCACCCGGTCAGGATGGGGGTTCCTCCACCACCACCACCCGGTCAGGATGGGGGTTCCACCACCACCACCACCACCACCACCACCACCACCCCGTCAGGATGGGGGTTCCTCCACCACCACCACCACCCGGTCAGGATGGGGGTTTCACCACCACCACCACCACCACCACCACCACCCCGTCAGGATGGGGGTTCCACCACCACCACCACCACCACCACCACCACCCCGTCAGGATGGGGGTTCCACCACCACCACCCGGTCAGGATGGGGGTTCCTCCACCACCACCACCCGGTCAGGATGGGGGTTCCTCCACCACCACCCCGTCAGGATGGGGGTTCCACCACCACCACCCCGTCAGGATGGGGGTTCCTCCACCACCACCACCCCGTCAGGATGGGGGTTCCACCACCACCACCCCGTCAGGATGGGGGTTCCTCCACCACCACCACCCCGTCAGGATGGGGGTTCCACCACCACCACCCCGTCAGGATGGGGGTTCCACCACCACCACCACCCCGTCAGGATGGGGGTTCCTCCACCACCACCACCCCGTCAGGATGGGGGTTCCACCACCACCACCACCCGGTCAGGATGGGGGTTCCACCACCACCACCACCCGGTCAGGATGGGGGTTCCTAGTCATTGGTCTATTTGTTGAAGCAACACACTCAGCCAGACACCTCACCGCTAAGTAAATCAGACCACGGAAAGGTCGCCTCCACAAGGCCTGCAACAGCAGAGGAGAACAGTACAGGCAGAATGGCTCTTAAATGCAGAGGCACTTCAAACACCAGTGAGGGCGCACTACCACCAGCGGCCACAAGGAGGGAATGGAAAATGACAAAATATAAAAATGCCCAATTGCACAACATGAACGTACTATATTATTAGCATGCTAGTTGTGAATATAGCCTCCTGCCGCCGCCAGTCAGCCTGTTCCTGTGGCTTATTGAAGTTGCCTGCTATGCTTTTATTATCTGCCCTGTGGTCTCCCTTCCGGTTAGTGCGGAGTAAGACTCCGCCAGTGGGGTCAGAACAGGACTTACTGAAAGTGTCGTTTCTCAAGCATTTGATTTGACATGCCTCGGGCGTCGAAACATTTGGGCCTACTGTTATTTTTGTTGAACTATTTCAGGAGGATATTTGTGAGGAGGAACTGAGATTGCGGTAAAACACGGCCCCTAAGCAAAGGGCTTAGGGGCCGTGTAGTGTGTGGGCCTCGTGTTTTTGTGCGGGATGGTTTGGGAACGTCTTCTCCATCCCCCTCAATAGGGATGGAAGGCTTTATATTTTACTGCCAGATTTTGTAAAGAAATGAAAAAAAAAAAGAAAAAGCTTTGGTTGAAATAGAGTAAGTTAAGGGCTGAACCACAGTTGGGAAGGAAAAGTCACTTGGTCTTCTGAACGGTAAGTTAGAATTATCTCGGTTCTTTCAGACTTCAAACATCTTGCAATATTAGATTCCTGCCTATAAGAGCCAGCCGAGCGTTGGCTAATCTATATGTTGTTCGGCCGTGTATTATGTGAACCTTATCTCATAGCTGTTGATTTGTAGCAAGCGGTATCAAACGTATTTGACACTGACGGACAGAGTGAAATCAGACAATTGTAAAGTCAAAATGTTTGGCTTGCGGAACCAAAGTCTTGGTTCCAAAATCATGGGGATGAAAATTAAATGGTTGGTGCCATTTAAATAAAGGAGTTATGTGTTTTGCATCTAGAATGTGTTTGTGAGTTATGAGTAAAAATACAGGCAATTCCGGGGCCCGGTAAATCTGAAGTAACTTGTTGAGGTTCCCCTCAACCACGTGAACAAATCAATATCTGAGGTAAACACATGAACTATTAAACACGCTGGTCGTCTCCTACCATGACCACCAGGACGAAGAGGGTCCACAGTGTTCATCACAAGATGAACATATACATAAGGACTAATATTGCATTTCTAAATCTGAACGTCAGTAGTAGACATCAATAGTGTCAGGTGTATAGGCCTATCTTGATCAAGATGACTGGTTTATGGTATTTAGTTCGTTTCATTATATTGTAAATATATGTATAGAAGGCTAATACACATGCGTCATCTTTCTGGACTGGGCTGTTTTTTATTTTACAAAACCACTTTTTTAAAACCAGTTCGATTTTTGCTCATAATACTAGCCAAACATATTGCCACTATGATTGTACTCCTTCAGGCGATGTAGTCGCTGCTTAACTTCTCCAAACACCAAGTGGTGCGCGCACACACACCCACACACACCCACCCACCCACACACACCCACCCACCCACCCACACCCACCCACACACACCCACCCACCCACCCACACACACACACACACACACACACACACACACAGATTTCAGACTTTATTGTCTATCAAAAGCTTTGACATTTGCTACCTCGATTAATGATGATCCGGGAGAGTTCTGGTTGCTTTTGTACAGTGCAGAAATGTTAATGTGACAACAGATCCGAGCACATCTGAACATTCAAACGCAGCCAGTGATCCAGTGAACGCAGCCAGTGATCCAGTGAACGCAGCCAGTGATCCAAGCCTAAGAATTTTACTCTTGCGTACTTGTACGTTAAGATGTAATAAAAGCAACTCTGATTGTGATCCATGCCAACACAACAGGGTTACCGTCTGCACACCAGAAAGAGAGAGAGAGCTAGCCTAGCCTAAAACGTGAGGCAGGCCTTGGATATAGTTGAACTATTGTTTGGTTAGGGGTACTTGTGAATTCAAATGAACCATCAAATATTATAATACACAGTGGTTCATGAGATTCAGCAGAACCAGAAAGGGGGCGTTCCCTTTCCCTGCGTTCCCCCAATCATGACGTCGTTCGACGTCACATGACGCTCCTAACCGGAAAACGTAATGTAAACAGCCGCGGAAGAAAACGCCCAAGTAGAAGGAACCGAAGCCAACCAACACGTCCGATAGCATCCGCTAGCTAGACAGTCCACTTCAGCGCCATGCCTCAGGAGGCTCCGGAAGACGCAGGAGAACCAGTGCTCCCGATGCTTCGCTCCTTAAACACTGGAATCCCAGTCAAAGCAGTGTTTGCCAACCACAGCCACCGGGTCGTGCAACCCATTTGGATAGATTATGAGGGGAGACCACAGCAATACCATGTGATCCAGCCTGGAACAGGCCGGAAGATGAACACCTTTGTTGGTACGTGGATCACTGTTCAGTGGCTGGTTTGTGAAGGAATCAATTCCCATAAGGAAACATGACATCATCTACACACCGTGCGTGGAGCAATTCAACACAGTTGGGGAGTACACCCACGCACTAGCAGAGTTGTGTAACGTCATCGACACTCGTGGTTATTTGCCTATCACTTGGTTATAACAAGTTCCACCGGAACTAAAACTAGTAGTAATTTGCCTTGCACGTTGTACTCCTAGGTCACCCGTGGCTCTTCCGTGATGCAGACACCGATGACCCATTGAGGGTCAACAGCAAAGAGCTGTTCCTGCCTACGCCAGCAGAGGGCGGGATGCATTCATTTGCCACAATTACTCTACCAGGTGAGATTATCAAGTTGACTCAGTTTTTGCAAACATAGGCAAATTAATACGAAGCCTGTCTTTTGCGGGCAGGATAGTCTAGTGTTTCTTTGTAATTATTTTTGAGCAAGATACCTAAGCCCTGTCTGATTCTTAATTAGCTGTACCTCTCTTTACTGTTAAGTGACCTGTTTTTGATCAAAGTGTATCCCAAGTTAAAACCTTGAATTATTAAATGTAGATTTACTTCATGTTTCTTAATCAGAGCTGTAAGTGTACACCAGGTGACGTGTAATCTTTACCAACATCTTGTGGTGTCTCCAGTTCTGAGTCTGAAGGATCGAGCTCTGCAGGTGATTCGACGCTTGGTGCGGCCAGAAGACTACAGAAGGCTGGAGATAGCCCGTAGTCTTCATGAGGATCTGGAGGACCAGCCCAGCGTGTTGAAAGACATGAAGCTCATCATACAGCGAGTGGAGCAGCGGCTTTTAGAAGATGTGCAGATCAGGAGACAGGACCCTTAAAAAGCACTGCAGTATAGATACTGGTGACTTCTCATCAGGAGACAGGACTCATGAAGCACTGCATCATGGATACTGGTGACTTCTCACCAGGAGACAGGACTCATGAAGCACTGCAGTACAGATACTGGTGACTTCTCACCAGGAGACAGGACTCATGAAGCACTGCATCATGGATACTGGTGACTTCTCACCAGGAGACAGGACTCATGAAGCACTGCAGTACAGATACTGGTGACTATATACCAGGAGACAGGAGTCATGATGCACTGCAGTACAGGTACTGGTGACTATATACCAGTGAATGCTTGCATCAAGGATTTAATGTGAAGTGGTCGGAATTGAGAAAATGTAAATGGCAGAGTTTTTGGCAAAGTGTCATTGACAAACCTTGTAGAATCTAGACTGTTTGTATCATTGTAGCTCTGCTGATTCTTTAGTTTTATAAGATACCCGCCTAGTTTATCTTCTCTTTCTTTGAAAGACGTGTTGCTTTTTCAGCTGAACCAGCATATTTAATTCTTGTAACTATCTCTATAAGGAAAGATATCTGTCTAGATTGCCTGTTTGCCTGCATACCATTATGCGTCATTATACGATTGCAATATTACAATCAAGCTTTATTAATGTAACACGGGGTTATTTGGAGGTTATTGTAGCTAGGAGAAAGGAACTACAACAATTTAAAGTTGTAAATTATAAATATAAAAAAGTATTTGCAAACATCTTCGCTAATAAATATATTTTTCCAGATGTTTCCCTTTTTTGAATCTTTTCCTTTCCTATCTCACTTCACATTTAGTTTTTAAACCGCAAAGCCTCGGTTTTAAATGAACCTTTTGAAGAATTCTGCTGTGCCTTCCCATCTCCAGGAGCAGTGGGTCCACAGGGATCATCTATGTCTGGACCCAGGTACATGGTGAACCCCCGCTTGCATTCCAATGCTTTGCTTCAGGGAAAGTCGCCCGGTTTGGACTCGTCCCGCCTGAGCCCGATACTGCGTTAGGCCCGAAGCATTCAGGGGGAAACAGGCCAGGGTCTGTTACCAAGCAACAGAGAAACAGAAGCCTGGTCTTTGTGAAATGAGCTGGTTGGAGTAGAAATGCAGTCTGGTGGTACGAAGAAAAACAATGGCTCGAATATCTTTAGGCAACAACAGTGAGTTCTTTGAATCCTCTCTTTGCCTCACATTTGGTCATCTGTATTTTCATAGCACAGAATGCTGACAGGGAAATCATATGTTGATATAACTCTTTACTAGCATGACCTCATGGCCAAGAATTCATCCTGTGGTATTTCCCCATCTTCACACGGACCACTGGGCCATCATGAAAACAATGGTAAGAAGGGGGGGGGGGGGGGGGGGGGGGGGTGTTAAAGAAAAACATAAATGTTTGGTATATTAAATTTATATTTTCCTAGAACAAGTTCTTTTTTTCATTATTCCCAATTAGGTACCAACTTGTTATGGTCTTGTTCCAACTGCCATGTTAAAGAATGAAGGTCTGTAAAAATACACTAATTACATCTGAGCCTTCATGGCTGTACTGTAATTATAGGCTATTTAAAATGATGATTTACTGCTGTGCTGCATCATTTATGACCAATGTTAACATCTCTCTTGGTTCATTTCTGGAGACTTCCGTGTGCATGATTCAGATGTAGCCGCTCACACAAGCAGCTACTCCCTTTTACCTCCTCTGACTCTGCAGAAAGCAGAGACAGCATTCAATAACTCGCTTCCAGAGCAAGGTATGGGTTCAAAGTGTTTTATGTACCAAATGCACAGAACAAGACGGGGTCATTCTGAACAATGCAGTTCTTAAGACATGGCAGTGACAACCAGGCAGTAGGCAAGGATATTTCTCTGCCAAAATAGCAAAGAAAAGAACAGAAATATACATAACAGTAGCAGTAGTTAAAGAGCCTGTAAGGATGGGGAGTGTGGACATGGGAGAAGAGGGTTCACTATTCTAAATAGAAAGTGTAGGAGTGAATTCTGTGGATGTATGTTCTCCATGTATCTGTATTAGTGAGAGTTGGGACTAATACTACAAACATTTTTATTCAGGTGCATCCCTCAGCTACCCCAAGAACACCGGGTCACCTCAAAATAAGCCTCAATACAGAAATGAGTACAATGCACGAGCTAGAAGGGGCTTCACCTACTGGCTGGTGGAGAACAAATCCCCACAATGTAAGTTAGAAGTAAATGTAAGCAAGTTTGATCGATATTTTTGTGACTAGTCCACCAGCAGTGTAAAAGCTGTTATACGTATACGACGTTGCATTCGTTTTAGTTTTTAACCTCATCATTTTCATCATGATATCAGTATGTACCTGCTCAAAAGGCAGAAATCATATTCTGGAACAGTCTGGCTATGTTCTAAAAAAAACCTGTTACTATTAAAATTGAGGTATTGTCTCTTGAAGCAGACAAATTACTGGAATAGTAGCTCCTCTGACTTATTCATTATTTCTAAATTGCCCAAAGCATCAGTACCCTTATATGTGTCCATATCATTGAATCCAGTGCTGGTGTGTAAAATATATCAGCCAGAAAAGGGGTTACTATGTATTTTAATTTAGACATACAAACAATACAATCCTGTTCTGAATCATCTGGACAATAAGGATGTAGTCAGGGACTTTCCTTTGGTTGGTTAAGTCACCCATGCTATGTTTGTCTTTTTTTAGGTCACAGATCCAGCATCGGTACCTATAAGACCTCTCTGGGACTACCAAGAGTTTGAGTCGAAGCTGCTGCTCTGTTGGATTTAAAGACATTACTGCAGCTTTGTTTGTTAGAGACCAACAGGGCATAATTATTTAAGAACTGTTTCGTAACATATTTGTTGTCATATATTTTGGCAATTTGACAGCTTCATTGTAAGAACCCCCCCCCCCCACCCCCCCCCCCCCCCACCCACACACACACACACACACAACCCAATAAACAAATTGAAATCTATTTTCTAATTGTATTTCTTGCCTTTTCTAGAGCATTCATGAGTTAATCTGTCAGAAACAAAACAAAGGATCGAAGAATGTATTTGTTGAATTATTTTAATGCATAAGCCTACTGCATCATATCACTCGATGGTTCTGTTAATTAGTAGGCCAATCTTCGGATCAGTTAGTTGGGTAAAATAAAAGTATGCATAATCTCATTCTGTCCAAATCCCTTTTAAATGTACGATGTATTTAAAGTTCAGGATTCATCGCGTTACTTGCAGCGCGGGGTTCGTTCTTTCCGTTCTTTCCTCGGTCAGGGTCGGACTGCTCTATAAAGTCCCACCGAACTTGAATCAGGTATTGAATGTCTAAATGAACCATGCATTTTACACTTTAATATGAATCACATCGACGTGAAGTCAACTAGCAATGCTAACCCACAGCCGTTGAAATGCACTTTAATATGCGCTAACTAAAACAGCAGTGCGGACCGGCTAGCTGCTACAGGCTAATTGAACGCCAATAAAGCAACATTAAAGTCAGCCTGAGCTAATTAGCTAGGATTCATACTTCATTTGTTTTTATATTCTGAACAATGGGTTTTTGTTGCAAGTGTTTAATACTAATTCGTACTATGGTGAAAGATGCTAAATGTTGCACAACAGGAAGCCAGTATAATGCTAATACTACGAAATAGTCAATTGACGACGACCGTTGTTATTTTAATTAGGTGTTGGACAAAAAAATGGACAAAAACCGAACAAAGGTGAAGTTTGATTGGTTACGGACAGGAGGGAACCCAAAGGTGGGGGGACTACCCAAAGGTGGTCACGGGAACAGGACCCCCGTCAAAGACCCGACCCCACCTGGCCTTACTGAGTCTCCAGATTATGGAGGCCCTTGGTGCACTGAGCCTAGACACGCCCACCCGGAAGTCAGAGGCCTCTGATCCCTCCACAGGCAAAGTCAGGTTAAGCAAGCACTTCAGAAAGTTCAAGGCCCAAAGGCCCCCCAAGGTAGGCTAACTTATTTATGCTTAGTTTGTTTTCACACATTCAACCAAGACAACGTAAAAGTAATATTTCAAGGGCCTTACTTGCTTGTGTGTTTAATTTGTATTCTAACTCAGGTCTCCCTTCAGTCCGCCCTCATGGCCGTGCGGACGTCCACTGGCAAAGCCGCAGGGAGCCAGAGAGAGGAAGCATCCATTTTCTTATCTCAATCTTTCATCTCAAAGGAAAGGGACAGGACACCAGAGGAATCCTCAAAGGCTATTTATTACAAGGCACTGAACGCAGCCTTTGGCCGAGGAAGAAGGGTGACTGGGACGACCCCAGAAAGGACCGAGCGGTTCGCTTCAGAGCCGTTCCCCGAAGACGGCCGGGACACCGGTTGCTGCTCCCCACCCCCCGAGGGGGACGATGAACCGACGGAGCTGGGAGGTCAAACGGTTCCCCGGCTCCCGTGTGTGCGGACAGAAACCGAGGACCAGACAAACCTGAACCCTATCATCATGGTGAGTGGAGTCCCGGCGCAACGCTGGCTGTGCAGGTGTTGATTCTGTTCACATTGGTTGATCTATATGTTTCTTTTGATTTGTGTTTGAATCCAGGGTGTTGTGTCCCAATACAAGGATTCACCTGATTGGTCAGATGTTGATGATCCTGTTTTGGAAGCAGCGCTCTCCCAAGAGTCCTCTCACTTACAACAGGAGGAGACTCCAGGGGTGAAGGAGGTTGCATCCCTCTGTGACGTGGGATATGTTGGCCATCCTGTGGCCTTTTTCCCAAAGCCCTACAACCCCCCCTCAGGTAACCATCGGCACAATGCTTCAACCGTCGCTACCCAGGACATTACCACCTCCTCTCTTGCCTCTCCGTCCTTGGATGGTCAGACCGTCCGAGACAGAGACACGTCTGTTCAGCACTCCCAGAGGACCGCCTTTCTGTCACCCAAGCAGCCGACCTCATATCCAATCAGATCCCCTGAGGTTTCTACCACAGACCTTTACAATGAGCCCAGAGCACAGCCCTTTGAAGGTCATCCATCTACAAACACTCCTTCCTCCCCACATGGTCCCTATGCTCCGCCCACACGCTCGGGGAGGGCTCTGCCGTCCCCACCAAACCGGTCCCTTCTCAGTCTGCAGCTCTCTCCTCTCTACCCCTGCTTCAGCTCATGGACTCCTCGCAGGCATTCAGATGCTGGCTCTGCCCTGCCCTCCTCCCCTTCCTGTTCCACTGACCGCACCACTAGGAGGCTGTCCGCAGGAGCCGAGCCCATCTGGACGAGCAGCGCGCCTGCTGGAAGACACCCTGGCTTTATAGACACACATTGTCATCTGGACATGCTGTACGGGAAGGTGGGCTACCGGGGAACCTTCAGCCGCTACCGGGAGACGCACAAGAGCACCTTTCCAGCCGAGTTCAGCGGCTGCATCACGGACTTCTGCAACCCCCGGCTCATGGTAAAGGAAGCGCTGTGGGAGGGCTTGCTGGCCGAGGACATGGTGTGGGGGGCGTTTGGCTGCCACCCCCACTTTGCCAAGGAGTATTCAGATGTCCACGAGCGGGCCATTCTGATGGCCATGCGGCATCCCAAAGCTGTTGCCTTTGGAGAAATCGGTCTGGACTATTCTCACAAAAACAGTACACCCCCTTCAAAGCAGAAAGAGGTACGGTCTACTCTTTAATAGGCAGAGTGGATTGAACGTTAATATTCCCATGAGATTCATTTAAAGTTGGACAGAGTTTTGTTAATCATTTCTAGTCAATAGTTTTGATGCTGTAAAGGTAATCTTTGGTTTGGTTGGCTCATCAAGGTGTTTGAGCGTCAGCTTAGGCTGGCTGTGTCCATGCAGAAGCCCCTGGTCATCCACTGTCGAGACGCAGATGAGGACCTGCTGGTCAGCATGAAGAAATGGGTTCCCCGGGACTACAAAATCCACAGGTATGTTTGTGCAACCTACATCGCCTGCAATCTTTGTGGGTTCATTATTAGGCTTGCCTGAACAGGGAAACCCAATTTATGTGAAGGGAGGAGTTTGGGTAGCATGGTTCCCCTTTGGTGTGCGGCCCTGGTTACTGAAGGTTATTGAAGCCCATGACTAGGGTGGTACAACATGATGTTCTGTCAGCGTGTTGCTATGAAATGCTAGTGGAGTCAAGTGGTACAATGAAATCACAGCAAGTAGACAATCCATTGTCCAGCATTTTTTACAACCACAATATATCAATTTCAACTGGTAATACCTTTTTAACAATATTGTAGGTTTGCTGGTGATATTGTGAATGCGTCTCTGCCACGGTTTGTTAATGTTGCTTCTTTGCGGCGCAGGCACTGTTTCACAAAGAGTTACCCAGTGATTGAGCCGCTCCTGATGGAGTTCCCGAACCTCTGCGTGGGCTTCACAGCGTTGATCACCTACTACCACGCTAAGGAGGCCAGAGAGGCGGTCAGGAAGATCCCCCTCAACCGCATTGTTCTGGAAACAGACGCGCCATATTTCCTACCAAGACAGGTACCTACGTCAAACAGTCAAACATACGTTGTTTAACTGTTGGCACAAAGATGCCCATACTTATCCTACTGTCTTGATAAATTGCACATATGTCTTCATCCTTAAAGTGTAACTGTCCACCAGTGAAATGATAATAAACATGGTAATAATCCCTCAAGCAATTATTATTTGGCAACCAACTTCTGCTTAGGCAAGACTGTAGTTGAACTTGCCGTATTCTGCTAGTACATGTTAGAGCAGTACTAGTTCATGGTTGACCAGCGAGGAAGTGCTTGTGGTCATTTAATGGCTAAATGTCTGCAGGTAGTTTCACAGCAAACAGCTAGCGTCTGTAGTGCTGCTCAGGGAGAAGAAGGCTGGGTCTCTGAGGATTCAGAGTCCATCACTGGATCAAGGCTGGATCACACTTGGTATTACTGAAGCTGCATAGGTCCTTCAAAATGTTCCCAGAATAACGCTAGTCAGGATGTCCATAGAATATGTTGCGATCAAAGAGTACACCAGATAATGTGATATGAGATGACCCAACACAGGACGCTAAAGCACCCGCATGTACTTGTACTATGAGTACTATGTCCTATGTGCTTGTTTTCCTCAGGTTGGGAAAGCGGAGTGTAAGTTTGCCCATCCAGGAATGGCCATCCACACCCTGAGGGAGATGAGCCTGCTGAAGGGACAGGAGCTGTCCACGGTGTTCAGCGCCCTCAGAGCCAACACGGTGGCTCTGTATGGGGTGTGAGCCTGCTGAAGGGACAGGAGCTGTCCACGGTGTTCAGCGCCCTCAGAGCCAACACGGTGGCTCTGTATGGGGTGTGAGCCTGCTGAAGGGACAGGAGCTGTCCACGGTGTTGAGCGCCCTCAGAGCCAACACGGTGGCGCTGTATGGGGTGTGAGCCTGCGCTTAGCAACACCACCACTATTCCTAGAGCGCTGGCCCCACACCGCAGAAGGAACCTCACATCATTTTTTCCCAGACAGGAAGTGTTTACCAATTTTGTAATGGTCGTGTTGTTAGACATTCCTGTAGCTTTACTTTTGGTACGACTTGTTGTGTGGCTGTATGACGCTAGTGCAGCTGGTTTTTGCACTCTACTTTTCATATTCACGTCGTATTCAACATTAGAAAGGTTTTGAATTCTACATCTACAAGTTGTGGATTTGTTACCATTGTCATTGGTTACCCTAAATGTCTTCTCCTTTTTAAAGAGCCGTTTGTTTGTGTTTGGTGATTTTATGCTCTAATTCCACATCCATTGGGTGTCCTGCTTGTTTGCTGTTTGTTTGGCATGGTGTTGTAGTGATTGTGATTTGTAATTGAATTTGATGCAAGCTTAATTAAAGCTTTTCTTCTTATTTGAGTCTGGTTTTAGTCTCCAGAGCCTCAGCCAAGGACCGGCTCTCACGCCTCTACCATGGAGAGGACAAACACCCTTCATAACTAGTTTATAATAGCGATCCGTTGTATATGTAATATAGCACTAAGTTGTGTTCGTACGCGTGTTGAAGTGTAGGCCATCCGTCAGCACCTCAGTCATTCTCCAGTTAATCTTTCTAGGTGTGTTTTAGAGAAATGTGTGAGGAAGATGGGTTAAGATTGCATATGCATTTAACAGTTGAACACTGTTTGAGGTTACCTTGAATGCATGCACCAGGCCCAGCTGGGGACTGTCCCTACAACAGTCCAAGTTTATATATACAGCTATTCTATTCATTATATCAGGCTACGGTCATATTTTAAGATGGAAGGCTATATCTTAATATCAAGAACTAATGAGCCATGTATAATGTGCACAAAATGTTGCACATACTTTTTGATATAGCCCTTTATGTTAAATAATATATGTAAAATTGCTCTAAATAAAACAGAACAAATTGAGCATTTGTACTGATTTTCACAGTTTAATAATTTCATTGAATTGAACATGCTCATTGATTTTCAGAGCTTTGAAGGTCACTGTAATAAAAGAAACACGCTTTAGTAAATAACAGTCGCAAGTATTTGTGAAGCAAATATCAGTAGAAAGTATAATGAGAATCCTCACCTGTTGTATCAGTCTCCCAAGATGTGCTGCAAGAGTTTCTGCAAGGCTTGGCCGTGCTCCTCAAACTCCTCCTCATGCAGGGTGATGCTGACCTCAAAGGGAGCCGCTATCTGCTGACGGGAGGAAGGGGTGGGTGACTGGATCTACAGGGATCAGGGCGTGCTCAACGCTGCACGCTGTCGTCGCCTACCGTAACATCGCTGTCCTTGAGCGGGGGGGGGGCAAACTCCACCGTTTGGCGGCTGACTCGAGGAGGCTTTCCCATGCCCTGAAGGGGAAACATGTTCTATTATTATACATATTATACTTTTATATTGTTTACTGGCGCAGAGCTCATTGCTCATGACATCTTTAAAAGGGTGACGGAGAGACATTGAAATGTCCCATCTCCCAGCCGAGTGCACAAACTGCTAAGGCGTGTGACGAGCTTTCGTGGGCGTAATGGGACGCTTTTACCAGGGGTTTGTGAGAAGGACTGAGGAAGGTGACCCCGGCCCTGGACGGCTGGCAGCAGACGGCCAGAGAGCACAGGAGGAAGATCACGGAGACGGTCTCTCGCTTCATGGTGGCTGGGCTAGGAGGAATGACAAACATAAAAATGAGCAGAGAAACATCTCCATTGCGGTCTCTGTAAATGTACATAGTGTTAGTACTCACCAGTGGTTCTGTTCCTGATTTGGTTTGAAATGTAGCAAGTCCTGGCTACATTTATACCATATGTCCTCATTGTCCCTCGCATCGTGTTGAATATTGTTTGACTTGAAATTATTAAATCGATAACAAAGCAGGCATTGTTCCGTCGTGACCTGCAACACGCCGCCGTATCAGCCCACGGTCCATTAACGAGCCAACGAACCAACATCACTGCTGCTAGATACGTGTTGCCGAACGACTGATCAAAGCCTATTGTTTCCACTTCCATGTTTGTCTAGCTTTTTGACTGGGATAGACATACTAAGCCCTATTGAGGGGAACCATTTGAAAAATAACTAAGCATACAAATATATGCCGTGTAATAATGCATTTAAAGCATCGGGTGACACATAATCCAACCATTAAATGTTTATTGAATTAAAGTTTAGGTTATCATAACTTTAAATGCATGTGTGTGTGTGTGTGTGTGTGTGTGTGTGTGTGTGTGTGTGTGCGCATTTTGCCACATTGCTTGGTTGATAAAAAAAGTCTCATAATCTTCAGTAAAATCTTACTATTAACTACTACACATTTTCTTTCCATTTAGTACCATTTTAAATGCACCAAAGATCCACTAGGGGGCAGTAGCCCACAACGACGAATCCCAAATGCCCTACAGAGGAAGAGACCCGTGTTGACGGCTAATGTAAGCTAGCAGTAAATATGAGCAGCAGTCGAACTGAGAAGTAGACATGGACAAGAAGAAACCATTTAACGTGACAGCTTCTTCCGTGAGTGCCAACATAGATCCACTGACGCCACACATGTCTGAATGTTTGAATGTTTGTTCTCCTAATGTGACCGCCACGTTAGCTGTGATAGCATCAGAAGTGCTGCTGAACGCGTCTCCTTGCTAATGTCTGACTGGTGTTGTGCTTCCTGCAGCTGGTCGATCTCAAAGCTGAACTCTACAGGAAGCAGGAGCAGTGCAAACAAGAAAAACTAGGCCAAGAGAATGCAGGTGCCGGCATTAAAACCAAAGGCAATGTCAAGGTAGGTTGACTTGGATTAGGCAACAATAAACATGACGACAATCGTACGACTTGCTTTGCTAGTGGAACGTGTTCTCATTGAATCTGGAAATGTAGAAGCCTAATGTGTGGACCAAGCAGAACGAAGGGGTGTCTGAACGCCATCAGAAGGATGTGGAGCAGGCCTCCGAAGAGGAGACCAATCTGGATAAGTCAAGGTGGGTTGTGATGCACACACCTTCACTGTACAGTAGGCTTAATAAAGGACTTTCTATTGAAATCAATCCACTTTTGTGTTTGTTAATAGGTGCCGATTAGAAGAAAAGGCCAAACTCTATGAACAAATGACGAAAGGAGACCTTCCAGGTTGGTCTGTCGTATTGTTGATGTTTATCCAGGTTTACATGTATTGCTCTTCATAAAGGGCTCAAACAGCATTCAGGTTTTGCTGGGACAACACGAGGAATAACTGCTGGTGTTTTGGCTGGCTCCTTGCGTGTCTCCTGACGTGTTAGATGAGGAGACCGAGGCCATGTTTCTGGTCGATTTCACCCAGAAGATTATCAACCGGAAAAAAGAGGCCCGGGATCAGATGGAGAGAGAAGAGGAAGAAAGAAATGTTGCTGCTCCTGTCGCCGCGCCCCAGAACCCAGGGGAGGAATGGTGAGCGCACATCAGCTCTTTATTACTCCGCTCAACGGACAACGCTCAGGGACTAAAAACGTCTTTATGGTTGTTTTTACATATCTCTAAAAAGATGATAAGAATATATGAAGATGAGCATATTGTAACGGTTAGTATAAACTGTAAGAATGCACTTTGTTCTGTAGGGTGGACTATGTAGATGGTCTGGGACGGTCTCGGAGGTGCATGAAGACAGATCTGCCAGGCTTCAGGAAAATGGACCAAAGTCTTACCGGCACAATGTAAGCATCTCCGTACAGCAGCATGGGGGTGTGAAGGCCTAGTCCTTCTTCTGGGGGGTGTCCATGTCCCCCAGGGGACTGAAACTCTGTGTTCTCTCTTCAGAAACATTTAGTCTTTTCTGAATTCCAAAAGCAAGTTCTCAGGTTTAGTACCTGCTTTACACAAAGCCCCCAATAGAAATACTACAATAACAGAGCAGAATAATACCAGTAAACAATGAAACCGTACAGTGTATTGAATCCTCCAGTGAATAGCAGGTAGTTTGAAGTAGACATTACTGAGGGCTCGGCTAAGCCTGCTTCCATTTTGATCTTGACCTTTCACTAGTCCGCCTGAGCCCTAATGGTCATCCAAGAAAGGTTCCCTTATCTTAGAGATAAACGCACGCGTTCTTCCATGGGGCCATTGGACATGTCCCCTGTGGTTCTACGTAGAAACACGTCCAGTGAGAAGACGCTGCTGTCTGAGGACATGCGGAGGGATCTGCAGAGACAGCAGTGGGAGAGGGAGGAAGAGGAAGCGATGAAGAGGCCCATTGGCCCCGTTCACTTTGAGGACATCAGGGAACAAGGTGGGTAGCAACGCAGTCCAGAAACCTCTGGGCTCTGTCGTCTTTGTCGTGATGTGTAAACGACGTGGACATGAAAGATGTTTCCTGTTTGTCTCAGAGGCTCGTGAGCTGGGTGTGGGCTACTTTGCCTTCTCTCAGGATCGGGAGCAGCGGGATAAGCAGAGGGAAACACTGGACATGCTCAGAGACCAGGTAGGGGCTGGTGACACCTTGACTTATGGGGAGTTGTAATCAGTAATGAATCTATTATTAAACATCCACCTAAGTCCTAAGAGTCCCAAGCACAAAATCCTCCAGCCATGCGTCAGACTCTCTGACACACACACGGAGGATTCTGAATAAATGTTGGGTGGGGCTCTGATGTTTAATCTCCTCGGCCGTCTCCCAGACCACAGAGCAGCGCAGTAAGAGAGAGCTGCTGAAGGACAAGAGGAAGACTGTCCTGCAGGCCCGCCTGGCCAAGGTGAGGCAGAGGAAGATGAAGGGTAAGCAGGACGGCACCGAGGAGGAGCTGAAAACCGAGGAAATCGAAGGTCAGCATTCAACCCCTCCCCACGCCAACACGTCCCGAGCTTCCTGTCGTAACCACTAGTAAGGGATCGGTGTTTCCTGTTTCTTCTAGACGAGGGAGAGGATGTGATTGGCCCCTCGTCCGCAGCGCAGGAGACCCCTGACGTCAGGCCGGCGAGCAGAGTGGTGGTGGAGGTCCAGGAGAGGAAGGACACCAAGCCCGGGGTTCCCCACGTCAGGGAATGGGACCGGGGCAAAGGTACCCTAGCGGTTATTAGGTTGAAGACTCTTGAGGGGCTCAGGTTATTGCTTGGTCTGTGAAGTGACGCGGGACTAAGAGGTCAGGCCTCATCGCGGTTATTAACGTGTTCAAGTGTTTTTCCAGAGTTCCTGCTCGGAGAGTGGACGGCCCGGCGCCGGCAGGAGCGCGAGGCGGAGTTCGCTCCTCCGTCCGCGTACTACGCCGAGAAGAGACCGCGGCGCGACAAGTCCTCCGGCCAGGAGAACACCTCCAGGATGTCCTTCAAGTGGACGAGTGGCTCAGGAAAGAGCTCTTCCAGCAGGGCGGAACCAGAACCAGAACCAGAACCAGAACCTAAACCCGCAGCTGCACCCCCTCAGCGCAAACCGCCGGTTCCCACGCAGACCCGAGCAGAACCACAACCTGAGCCTCTCAACTCTGCTGGTGACCCGGCCGCGGCGTCAAACCCGCAGCCCTCGTCGGTACCCTACACCCAGCGCTCTCCCCCCTTCAGCTTCCCGTTCCCCCTGCCCCCACATCACTCTCCCTTTGAACCTCCAGCCGGACCCCCAGCCTACGCTGCTCCGCCTCCCCCTCCTCCCCCGTACCCCCCTCAGTACCCTGGCCAGTACTCCCCTCTCTACCCCCCCCACTATCCTCCCCCCCCACAGAGTCTCCCTCAGCCGCCCCCACCCGGGGACCAGGGCCTGTACCCCCCTGGCCCTCAGCCGCCCCCGCCCGGGGACCAGGGCCTGTACCCCCCTGGGTGCCCCCCAACGGCCTGCTCCCAGAGCCTGGAGGACATGCTCTCCTTCTACAAGAGCTCCTCTTAGAGCTCACCGCTCTGAACCATTAGAGCTCCTCTAGAGCTCACCGCTCTGAACCATTAGAGCTCCTCTAGAGCTCACCGCTCTGAACCATTAGAGCTCCTCTTAGAGCTCACCGCTCTGAACCATTAGAGCTCCTCTAGAGCTCACCGCTCTGAACCATTAGAGCTCCTCTTAGAGCTCACCGCTCTGAACCATTAGAGCTCCTCTAGAGCTCACAGCTCTGAACCATTAGAGCTCACAGCTCTGAACCATTAGAGCTCCTCTAGAGCTCACAGCTCTGAACCATTAGAGCTCCTCTTAGAGCTCACCGCTCTGAACCATTAGAGCTCCTCTAGAGCTCACAGCTCTGAACCATTAGAGCTCCTCTAGAGTTCACCGCTCTGAACCATTAGAGCTCCTCTAGGGTTCACCGCTCTGAACCATCAGTTCAGAGTGGACTTGTGCTTCTAGGATGTTAATTGTATGTAACCTTTCCTACAGGATTTGATAATTAAGGATCAAAGATTGACTCTGCCTTGTTGTTGTTTCAGCATTTATTAAAATATAATAGTGATGTTTGTGTTTGTTTTTACATGAGCGGTCAGACGTTGATGCCACTATGAAACACAAGATGGCGCTGTGTCCTTCCTGGAATTTATCGCTCTGCTTTTCAAAATGGGTAGTGGGTTTTATTGGGTATTGCAGGGATTTATCTAAACTTCAAAGGTAATTGAAATTACTATATTATTTGAAAATAGGAAATTAGATGTAAAGATAGTTATTGCTCTTATAGATTAAAATGATGTGCTATGTCATTTAATGAAATAAGTTAAGTCCTTTGCAACCGAAAATATATTATACATTTAATCTTTAGTTTTTTGTTTGTATCTTATGTTTGCACCAACGACCTTATTTTCCTCATTTGACCTCGTCCTCACCTAGTTTGTTTAGAGTATTAATTGAACAGAGCTCTCGCTGTGCTGAAACGGTGAGTAGAGTTTGAAAGACTTCTGCGTTAGATCTTCCACACCACTAAAATATCTCAATCTTAACATCACTTTTAGCATCAAAAGAACCGATCAGCTGCAGCTCAAGAAGTATCCCTAAGCTGCTGTCCAGGAGAATAATGATTGAATATGGGTTTGCTGGTTTACTCCTTTCTTGCTGGTTTAATTTTCAAAACATCCGCTTGAATGCTTGGATGTCAACCTTCCAACAGAATGAAAGATGCCCCAGACCTGCTGCAGCTAAACCTTCTTCCCAGAGGGATGGAGAACCGGTGTGACCTGTCCTGGGAAGATCAATCCCACATTCCTGCTGACGTGAAGCCTCTCCTTCAGCCTATAGAGACCTTCCAATCCCCCAACCTCCTCCAGAGTCCCTGCACATACCTCCTTCAGCCACCGGGGGGAGACTCCTGTTGAGTCCGACATGAGTTCATCAGTAGGCCAGGCTGAGCAGTGTTCACAAGCAGGAAGACTTGTCTACGTATCCTGAGCACCAAGCTCATCACCACCATTAGTCTGTCATACCAGCAATGGGATGGAATGGTTGAAGTTATGAAGCACGAGGGACAGATGACTAAACGCTCTGTCCTCTTCCCTGCCTGCCTCTCTTAAGATCTTACTTTCCCTTGTCCTGTTCTTGGCTGCACAGGTGTCATGTTCGTCTGCCATGAAACATAAATCATCCAAACCCAAGGAGGCCCGGGCGTTTCTCCCCCAGCAGAGGATCCTCCCCTGGGGAGACGCCGGCCCTGTCCCTCTGTCTGGGGAGGTAGCTTTCCGGACCGGTCACCCCTCCACGCCCAGAGCTGCCGTCAAACAGCGGTTAGATATGCCAGTTGCCATGGCAACAGTGTTCATCCCTTCTCCCGTTATCTCTGTATCCATTCTATCTCTAATCTCCGGCTCTCGCTCTGGTCCTTGACCCTGGTGTAAGTACTGGGCCGCCCCCCTAGTGCCACGCCCCTATTGCCACGTCCCTAGTGCCACGCCCCTAGTGCCACGTCCCTAGTGCCATGTCCCTAGCGCCACGCCCCTAGTGCCACGCCCCTAGTGCCATGCCCCTAGTGCCACGCCCCTAGTGCCACGCCCCTAGTGCCACACCCCTAGTGCCACGCCCCTAGTGCCATGCCCCTAGTGCCACGCCCCTAGTGCCACACCCCCTGACGCCTCCTCATAGGTGGCGCTCCGTGGGGTGCCAGTGTCCTGGGGTACAGTAGGTGGGGTGCCGGTGTCCTGGGGTACAGTAGGTGGGGTGCCGGTGTCCTGGGGTACACGTCCTCTCTATGTCTTCCACTGCACAGACGGCTCCAGGCCTCGGCCAATGGGCTCAGGGTAGAGCACAACAGCACACCAACCATCAGACATCTGGTCCAGCCGAGCACCAAGTAATAGATGAGATGAGGGATGGAGCGAACGGTGGATTTAAGTGACACTGTGGTCTAATGTCTCATTTCAAATACTTGTACAGATCCCAGTTCTGTTATGAGTTGATTCAAAAGCATAAAAGCTTTAAGCGTAGCTTCATATTTCAAAGGGATGAAGTTGTTAGTGTGGGTTAGCTAGTGATGGATAATACCGTCATTGATCATCACGTTAAAAGAAATAATGGATGGATGAAATCCACCCACTTTCTGCTGAACCTCCCCACTGAGAGAGAGAGAGA
>JACYXH010000426.1:740000-752500 GCA_026745465.1 Lota lota | reverse complement strand
TTATAACTGCTTTACTTGCTTTCAATTCAGGTTCATTGCTTTTTCCTACATCCTTTAGTTTTTAGTCTTCTGGCACTTTCTGTTGTCTCCTTGTAACCCTGTGTCACGATCTGACTTTGTTTGTTGTTAGGTGTTCGTTCTCCCCCTGTCTTCCAGATGTCCTTTGACTTGTCCAATCACTTCATTCCCCTCACCTGTGCGTCCTCGTTAATCTTCCCACCTGCAACTCATTCCCTCATCGGTCTCTCCCTGTATATACTTGTTCACTTCTTTTGTTCCCTTGTCGGTTCGTTGTTTTGTCATGTCCTTGTTCCTCGTGGTTCCCAAGTTGTAGTGGTTGTCTGCCTGTTCAAGGAACAGGGATATTGAGTTGTTTTATCAAAGCCATTTTTGTTTCATCCTGAGTCGTCTGGATCCACCCCTCCTTGTTCCTACTGCCCCGCTGTCAGGGAGAGACTGTTGTCTCCTCCTGTAACCCGTAAAGGAGGGAAGGTGTGTGTGTGTGTGTGTGTGTGTGTGTGTGTGTGTGTGTGTGTGTGTGTGTGTGTGTGTGTGTGTGTGTGTGTGTGTGTGTGTGTGTGTGTGTGTGTGTGTGTGTGTGTGTGTGTGTGTGTGCTCACCACCCCATGGTGAGCCATAATGAGTTGAGCCTGTGTGTGATCAGCGCTTCGCCGTCACAGAGGCCATGGCTCCACTGGGGGCCCGTGGGGCCCCTGTAGCGGACCGGGTCTGGAGGACCCCTGCGCTGCAGCGATGCCTCTCTCCCTGAGCAGCAGACGGGGCGCGGGCCGGTCCTGTGGATTCTCTGATGAGTCGCGCTCAGGGCTGTAAAACCGATGAGGTAAATAACACATTCACACTCTGACAAACATTACTACTGTCATTATCATTATGACCAACGTGGTTATTCGGGAACTCACCCGGGGCCTTGGGACGCATTGGTCCATCACAAGATGCACTGGGTTTTACTATCGATTGATGTTCAGGACCCTGTTGAATTAATAGACCCACCTTTAGTTAATCCAGCCGGGCTGTGCGGGCGGCCTGGGAGGCCTGGGCGGCCTGGGAGGCCTGGGCGGCCTGGGAGGCCTGGGCGGCCTGGGCGGCCTGGGCGGCCTGGGCGGCCTGGGCGGCCTGGGCGGCCTGGGCGGCCTGGGCAGCGCGTGTCCTGTTGTTCCTGAGATGCTGTGGTGCGGTCGGGCCCCTGGATGGGGTTTGTGTACATAGTGTGGCTGGTGGTTTGTCTCGTGGGCAGCAGTGGTGGTGTTGTCAGAGTGTCCTGGGCCTCCTCCAAGCAGGATGGAGTGATGAGCAGAGTGCTGCTCGCTGTTGGTACTGCTCACACTCTCTGATGGTACCAGACTGATGGTACCAGACTGATGGTACCAGACTGATGGGACCAGACTGATGGGACCAGACTGATGGTACCAGACTGATGGTACCAGGCTCTGATGGTACCAGGCTCTGATGGTACCAGACTGATGGGACCAGGCTCTGATGGTACCAGACTGATGGTACCAGACTGATGGTACCAGACTGATGGTACCAGGCTCTGATGGTACCAGACTGATGGTACCAGACTGATGGGACCAGGCTCTGATGGTACCAGACTGATGGTACCAGACTGATGGGACCAGGCTCTGATGGTACCAGGCTCTGATGGTACCAGACTGATGGTACCAGACTGATGGGACCAGGCTCTGATGGGACCAGGCTCTGATGGTACCAGACTGATGGTACCAGACTGATGGTACCAGGCTCTGATGGGACCAGGCTCTGATGGGACCAGACTCTGATGGTACCAGGCTCTGATGGTACCAGACTGATGGTACCAGGCTCTGATGGGACCAGGCTCTGATGGTACCAGACTCTGATGGGACCAGGCTCTGATGGGACCAGGCTCTGATGGTACCAGGCTCTGATGGGACCAGGCTCTGATGGGACCAGGCTCTGATGGGACCAGACTCTGATGGGACCAGGCTCTGATGGGACCAGACTCTGATGGGACCAGGCTCTGATGGGACCAGGGTCTGATGGGACCAGACTCTGATGGTACCAGACTCTGATGGGACCAACAAGCTTTCAACCATGTCAATCATTCATCACACTGCTTCTTCATAATATGTATTAGCTGGGCCTCTCACTTTAGTAGCCATATAATGTTAATCTCACAATTAATATCAATGTGTTTGAGGACATTAGTTCTACAGCCAGGCTTCATCCTCTTCATATGCAGTAGAAGAAGCCGTCTCTACCGTCTCTCTTGTGGACAGATTGATGCCTTAATGAACCTTCTCCCTCTCACCCGATGTGGTGGACCATCTGGACTTCCAAGCATAGTTTGTCTGTGCAAAGAAAATGACAACCATTTTGATAAAATGCAAGTCACCAAAAATGTCGTACTTTGGCCATTTTGTTTTTACAACTGGTTTAATGAGCTCAGTGTGGCAGTGAAACGGTCATTGGTTCTGTGTAGAAAACGCTGGGCCGTAAAGAGAGCGAGGGGCTGACACTTCAGCACAGCCCAGATGTCATCGCCCTCACTTCACCATGGCTGGTATTGATCGAGAACTGCAGGAGAGGCTGTGGGCCAGTTTGCATCGTGATGTCCTTTAGTGTGAAATAACATGCTGCTTCTGAAGGTCCCCACCAACGTGTGTGTGTGTGTGTGTGTGTGTGTGTGTGTGTGTGTGTGTGTGTGTGTGTGTGTGTGTGTGTGTGTGTGTGTGTGTGTGTGTGTGTGTGTGTGTGTGTGTGTGCTCTGAAGCATTGCATCTCCATTGTTCGTCACTCTGTGTGTGCATTGCCAGTATTCTGAACCAGTGTTTTGCAGTGGAGTATATACGAGATAAACAGACCTCCTCCAATACCACTTTAACACCCCACCACCACCCCCGCATGGCCCCCAGCAACATACACTAAAACAGATGCAGGAGGCTATAGATTCTCTATAGAAGTGCTGGAATCAGTGATCGATTTGTTCAGCCCTTTAAAGAATGTATAATGATATGATAATGTGGTCATGATTTAACTGCGTCTCACTTGGTTGACTCACTTCTGTGGTGCATTAGTCCTTTGATGGATGTGTTTATGTTAATAGGCTTATCCCTGTTTATGTTTTTAGAAACACTTGGATTCGTGCCACTTTGAGGTATCTTCCTCTGATCAGACGGGGGTTCAGTACGTTTCCTTCCGTTAAGGTCTGCTTCAGCCGCGTCTAAAAGCTCCTCTAGTCACGAGCATTGAGCTGTCCCTTCTGAGTGTCAAATGGCCGCCAGGCTCCCAGACACTTACATGTAGTTTGTCCACTGCGAGTGCCCGTACACTAACCCCTGCACACTATGGACACAACAGCCATGAGACGAGTCCCTCTATGTTCATCTGTTGTCCGCGTAGGACAACGTGGGACTGGGTCTCCCACCGATTTAGTCTCATTGGTTCCAAAACAAGTCAAAGACAGCTGAAGCTAAACAAATGGCACTCACTTCAGATCCAGCCATTCGTCACGGGGCGATAGGATCGGTGTAAAGGCCTACATGGCAAAGGGGAGATTTATTTTTGCCTTAGTGCTGATCTCTTTCCCTGATATAACGTAACGGGATTAAACGTAAACATAGAAGATCATCCAGCTGGCCATTTTGTTTCATGAAAAAAAGAATGTATGTGTAGTGTATGTAGACTGGGGGATTTCCAGAAATGGCTGACAAATTGTCTGTCGTGCTTCAGTGATAACATTTAAACTACACCCCCTCACACAGTACAAACTGTTCCATAGCTATTGAATTTATGATTTAGGTGAAAGGAATGCCTGCAAATACTTTACAAACAACTTCAACAATATCCTAACATGGAGCCTGGAGAAATGTCCATCCAGCCTCCCCAAAGCCCCCGGGTCGAGGGAACATTTAGCAGACAGGAAGGTGACTCCTGAACCAGATGTTTGCCTCTGTGCAAAGCTTCTGGATTCTGAGTCTCCACATGACTTCGCTGATCCAGCCGGTCAGCCCATGCTACACCGCCGTGGGAACAACAGACTTCCAAACCCGTGTCAAACTGAAGGGTATGTCTGAAAACATGAAGGAGAGAGCGCTGTTGACATCAGGCGTTGCTGAAAAGAGTTCTCACAGAAGATGAGGAAACCCATGGATGGCCTCCTTCCCTCCCTGGTGTCACATGAGACCTTTCCTGCTCCCTGTAGCTCCAGCAGCCTTGAAGTGGACAAGATTTAGGAATGAGCTAGGAGCGAGGAAGCTTCCTAATCACAGATAAAACAAGCCCTCCCTGTTGGTGTGTGTGTCTTTGAATATAAAACTATGAAGAAGAACAAGGACACCAAAATGTAAAACCCAAGAAGAAACAATGAGGTTGTTACAGGAGAAGGTTGGAGCGCATTCCCTGGTAGCTCGCTGGGACATTTCAAAACAGTCACAGGAAAAGGTACATCAAGATGGGCTTGTTTTTCTGCGTCACGCCTCATTGTTTAAGAGGAGGAGATGTCTTCCTACAGCCATACAGTAAGCAGCCTATTTTGTACAGGCTGCTTTTCCTTGCATTTAGGTCTGATAAATATAATGACAATGTGAATGGCTGCTTCTGAAACAGTATTTTAACCATCAAATGTATATTATGAGTAGTCCGTTACCTTCATTCTTCTAGCATGTGTTAATGGTTTTAGATATCCGTCATTATTCTCATGCTGAAGACCAAATAGACCAAATCCTCCCCCTTATTGATTCATATGAAAAGTAATAACTACACCAAAAAATAGGGTCAAAGGTATGGCCGCATAATGTTTTTTAATCTTCCGCGGTCACGGCTGACTGTAACCACATCAAAATGAATTATTTAAGTGTGTTTAAAAAGACAGCAGAAACCGAGTGTATTACCTAGTCGTAATAAGTACGAAGCATTCCTTTATCCCACGGCCAGCCTGGAGAAAGCCGCTCCGAACAGCTTGGCATCGTGCCGGCTGCATGTGCAGCAATGCTTGGTGACTTAATCCCTCTGTGCAGACGCAACGGGACTGGACCTGGAGGTGTGGGCTGTGAGGGAACCAGAACGGCAACACATCCCACCGCCCCGCAGGGGGCCTGGCTAGCCTGCCTCTGTCCCATGAGCCAGAACACCCTCCCGATCCAACACTCCAGCGTCTCCAGCAGGGTCCCTCTGCGGAGTCAAAATGTCCCAGCATGCTCCCTGGTCTGACCCCCTGCTGATGAGCACACCTGCAGGGTTCCCTCCATCTAACATGTTTTTGATCCCTCTGCTTTTATTGCAGCCTTTCATTTCCTCGTGAGCAAAAAGTTAATTTGCTAATCATAATTATTATTGTCCGGCGGGGCGTGTTGTGCTGTGTCTCACACTTGAGCCCTGGGCTGCTGGCTATAAGTGACTACGGAAGTGGAGTTGGGCTGAGCAGGAAACAGGGAGGACAACTTCCTGTTATGTAAAAATACTTTATGGGGTCTGGTCCAATCAGCCAGCAGGTGGGTGGACCGGAAACGAGGTCGCTGCTCTCCCAGTAGATCAGGTGGAGCGGCGACGTCTCTAAGCTAATGGGTGAGACGCGGAGGCTCCCAGTTCAAATGTCAGCAGCGATGCGTGCTGACAGCGTAAAGCCTCCTCTGTGCTGGTCTAGCAGCACAGGAAGTGGGCATTTCACACAAAAGTGAAATGCTGCTGCATTGTGGGTTTTGCGCATTATAGTGGTTATAAATGTCAGCGTCCTATCAGGGACCAGGGAGTAGGTCAACCAACACTGCAACAGTGTAACGGCAGGACAGCAATTAGGGTCCGACTTCCTCTGAATATCATTACGTTGGATTGAGACCGTGGGTATACGCTCTACAAAAAGTCAAGTCTACAAAATATTGACACAAAATGTCCTTATTTGGTTTTTACAAGTTTAAAAAATACATAGAAAAATCAAAGCTTAATTTAAGGCTATTCGAAAATCCACGATGAAGGGTTAAATAATATGTAGAAAGGTATATAAACCGTTTGTTTTCTATGCATTATACCGAGCAGTAAACTATGAACGGGACAATCTTTAAAAGCAGTGTTACCATCCTTACCGCTATGATATTATGGTGCGATGAATTCATAGAGACTAGTCTACAAAGTGAATTTAATCTGCTTTTGGGGCAGACTTCCATCCAGGCGCTAGGAGACGGCCTAGCGCGCTCATGGCTAGCGCGCACCTGGCTAGCGCGCTCCTGGCTAGCGCGCTCCTGGCTAGCGCAGTTCCCACGGAGGAAGCTGGGGAACACTCTCTCTCTGCGCGTAACTCGAGACACAGTCGCGCCCTCGGCACCGGACGATGCTGACGCGCTCAGCCGAGGAGGATCACTCGCATTCCCGCGGAGGCTCGTTATGTAGAACCACACAAACTATTGTTTGGATAATCTTTTCCCAACAGGTTGTTTGGATATTTTCTGCTTTCCAACATTGTTACTTTTAAACTGGAGCTGATGTGGGCAGGTTTCCGTGCTTTATAATGAACACAGGTAAGATTACTTTCAATCAACTAGGATTATTCTGATTCGATGTCAAATGTTTTTCTGTGTAATCGGGGGTATTTAATGTTGAATTAGTAAACATGTGTTCGATCAATAGTGGGCGTGAGACGGCTGGAAAGGCTTATTATTATGACGTTAAACATAACGATCAAGCGGTTCCCATCTGATAGTTATGTCAAGCAAATATTATTACTTTACTTTTATTTTAAGGTTTTACGCAATTATTACAGAGGTAGTTTGTATTTATTGTCTTTATGAAATGTTAATGCAAGAATGATTATTTATGATTTTGTACAAAAATGCCTGCATTTGGCTTTCAGTTATGAATAAGGGTTCTTAGTTTAGGATTCATCATGTTGTATGCTTATGTGTCTCCTCTAGATCCATATATATGACCATGTATTGTTTTCTGACCTTGTGCTTTTCTACTTTCCCATATTGCCGTAGCCTAGTAGTAAAAATAGTCTGAAAAGGTCTTCTCTGGGCTGAATCACAGGAAGTGAGTCAGGGAAATCCCTTAAAGTTGAATGTTTTGTTCTTCGTAAATAGTTAAACCCTTCACAACAGCTAAATAAATCCTACTTTAAATCAAAGTACACTACAAGACAAGATTACACTTTAATTTGAAAAAGTGGTCCATAAAATAATTCACCATTATAGTCTTGAGTGCCATATAGTTTAACACATAATAGTGAAGTTAAAATAGCCAAAAAAGGCTGACGAGCGAAATTATTATTTAACAATTGACTGATCTGTTTTTCTTTGATGTTTTTGTCACACCTTATCTTTCTACTTCCTCTTCCTGTGTGATGGGTTCAGACAGCGCCAAGCCTCCTGTTGCTCCTAAACCCAAGCGCCTTGGTGCGGTGGGACTCGGTCTGGCTTCTCCTCTCCTGCCCAGAGCCTGCTCCTCTACAGCTAAGGGTCCCAAACCGGCTGTAGCCCCCAAACCCAAGGTTCTGCAGGACTGGGACCCCAGAGGCGTGCTGGACAGCAGCGGCCAGCGGGCCCGTTCTAATGGAGGCTCTCTGCCTCTGGGCGAGGCTCGGGGCCGAGGGATGGAGCCAGAGCGGTGTGCCGGTGCAGAAGAGCCGGTCAAAGACCCACACGTCCATGACCTCTGCTCAGAGGTCATGGACCTCAGACAGAAAGACTTAGGGAATGCTTCCCACGCGCTAGACGCAGGCGAGGAATCGGCCAAGCGAACGCGAGAGGACGATATGATGCAGGACGGGGACGAGGAATGGCGTTTAGCTCTACGGGACGCGGGGGGGTCTCCGGCCTCGCTGCTCACCGCTGACTCCACCACCGGCGTGGAGATGACAGACACCGACATGACGGAGGACTTGGCCTCGGAGGGCTGTGACGCAGGCGAGGCCCTGGCCGACGCGGACGGCCTCTCGGTGGGGGACTGTTCCTTCTCGGTGGGGGACTGTTCCTTCTCGGTGGGGGACTGTTCCTTCTCGGTGGGGGACTGTTCCTTCTCGGTGGGGGACTGTTCCTTCTCGGTGGGGGACTGTTCCTTCTCGGTGGGGGACTGTTCCTTTGCCAGTGTGGAGGAGGAGGAGGAGGAGGCCTGCTCCGCTGTGAAGGGACCCAGGCTTGGGGACACGCAGAAGAGGAAGGAAGCACTTGAAGACGGCAGGGAGGACAATGAGGTTTGCTGCACAACAGATGCATGGACTGGATCGTTGACAACAAGCCCCGCCATTGAGGTAAGGGAAGAACGAGACATGAGACCTGCTAATGGCTACGGTGCGAAGTACATCTCCAGTGTGCTAAACGTAGAGTGTAGCCACGGCATCTTCAGAGGAGCAGGGGACATGCGTCGCGCTCTGAACCAGAACCGTGTTCTTTTCGAGGTACAGACCGAGCCCGACTACATTTCCTCCGAGGACGTTATTGACGGACGGCAGACACTAATAGATCACAAAGTAGCTCTGTTGTCCAGAAGTCCGGTGATTCAACAGAAGCACTTACTGGGTGATAACACGGTGGTGCTGCCCAGCAAGTACCGATGCATCACCGACCAAGACTCACCCTTCAGGAAGTGTAGAAACAATGAACCAATAGCGTCTTCTGAGGACCGCCTGCACATAGACGATGGCGTTGTGGAGGACAAAGACAAGGAAAGGATCACAACAAGACACCACAGGATGAACGTCAAAAGCGAAGACCATAAAACGTGGCTTATGAACGCTTCTCTGGACTGTCGTCCGCGGTTCAGACTGGTGTCCGTCTCCACGCCTCCTGACCCGGAGACGTCCCTGACCTCTTCCGTCTCAGAACGCCAGATCTCGAGCCCCAACGACGCACGCGTGTCCCGGGACGAGGAGGACGCACGGGGACACGTGGTGCCGTTTCTGGACGACACCACGGACACGGAACAGGACCTGAGCGAGGAGCATGTCTACGAGGAGACCGGGAAGGGCCCGGAAGGAGATCTCCTTCTTCCCTTGGAGATACCGGGCCCCCTGCCTCTCTCTGGGAAGCGATCCCACTTCTTGGGGCCGGACCCAGCGGCCCCTGCGCTGACCAGCAGCCCCATGTTGAGCACGGTGCGGGCCAAGTGCTGTCCCAGACCCCGCGGCCTGTCGCGCTGTCCCCGCTCCGTCTCCGTGGAGGGACAGGACATGAGACGAGACGCTCCCTCCAGGGAGAGAGGAGAAGACGGCCTCTTTTTGTCCTACGCCTTCGGTTCCTCTGGGAGCTTCTCCCGGTGTCCCCCTAGACCATGCAGTGGTCTGACCACGCCTAGGTCCATGCTGGACATCCCTCCTCCGTTTGAGTTGGCCTGCATCACCAACAAGCCCCTCACCAAGAGCTCCCCCTCCCTTCACATGGACGGGGACCTGCTGGAAAAAAACCACAAGAAGAAGAAGTCGTCGATAAAACGCTTCTTAATGCTGAAATTCAAGAGGAAATCCTCTGACAGGAAGCATGTGATGGATTTACCCTCGCCCTCTTCCAGGTCCTCTTCGGAATCCATCAACCACCTCACCAGCAGATCAGTGGACAAGAACCACCTGAGCCACGTCTCTCAGTTCAACGTTTGCTCCACCGGCTCCCCTCGCTGCTCCGCCAAGCTCCTCCCCGCCTCGGCGTCCCAGGGGCCGCAGAACCAGCGCGCCCTGGCCTTCCTCAACCGCAACGTGGTCCGGGTGGAGTCCTTCGAGGACCGCTCCAGGGGCCCCTTCGTGGCGCTGCCTCTGACCAAGCCCCGCTCCATCTCCTTCCCCAACACCGGCACCTCGGACTACGAGAACGTGCCCCCGCTGGCCTCGGACTACGAGAACGTCCCGGTCCGACGCCTCGTGCCCGCCCGGCACCAGACCTTCCCCGAGTTCTTCGACCGCCAACCCACCGCCCACGACATGGACGGGTACGTGGACATGAGCAGCTTCCCGGGATTTGAGAGGAGAACCCGGGCGCCTCCAGAGGAGACGGAAAGGTACACACACAGAGAGAGAGAGAGAGAGAGAGAGAGAGAGAGAGAGAGAGAGAGAGAGAGAGAGAGAGAGAGAGAGAGAGAGAGAGAGAGAGAGAGAGAGAGAGAGAGAGAGAGAGAGAGAGAGAGAGAGAGAGAGAGAGAGAGAGAGAGAGAGAGAGAGAGAGAGAGAGAGAGAGAGAGAGAGAGAGAGAGAGAATCACTGATCCCTGCCACCTTTTACATGGAGTAGCTGCGTTATATTAGCGGCTGTCCACTATGTTGGCTTACTACTCTCCAGGGCAAGGGATTTACAACACTTATCAGGATGCAGGGGGGATGTGTGGTTGAGCTTCCCTAGTGCCCTGTACCCAGGAAGTTTATTTGTGGATTACAATCTTCTGACACATTTGGTAGCAGTTAAAAAAGGCTCCATCCCACCTTCACAAAGCTGCTTTTATTCTGAGCCATTTTGCTGTCGGCGGCGCCCAGCCTGCTGTGGGATTGGCTCTGCGTGATCACCTTAACCCCCTCCCCCCCTCACCCTACAGCCGGCTTTACTGGGCCACTATCATACACACCTCTCAGGATGATTCATAGTCACACAGGGTTCGGAGTCGTTGCTCCTCCTTTCTCTAGCCAATCAGAGAAGCAGGCTGAGATAGGATCCCAGTGTGTTGTAGTCAGCAGTTGCTTAAAGCAGCATGGATGCTAAACATGGCCTACTATGTTTACCATACTGGTGTGAGGCTTGACTCAAACCAGTATGGTGAACATGGCCTACTATGTTTACCATACTGGTGTGAGGCTTGACTCAAACCAGTATGGTAAACATGGCCTACTATGTTTACCATACTGGTGTGAGGCTTGACTCAAACCAGTATGGTAAACATGGCCTACTATTACCATACTGGTCTGAGGCTTGACTCAAACCAGTATGGTAAACATGGCCTACTATTACCATACTGACAAAATGTCCTTAGTATGTATTTATACATAAATATTTATTTTCAACGCAATGCACCCAAGTCCTCTCCGTGCAGTAGTGTGTTACACCATATCTATCAGTCCTCTGCATGCTAAATCACTTTATCTATCAGTCCTCTGCATGCTATATCACTTTATCTATCAGTCCTCTGCATGCTATATCACTTTATCTATCAGTCCTCTGCATGCTATATCACTTTATCTATCAGTCCTCTGCATGCTATATCACTTTATCTATCAGTCCTCTGCATGCTATATCACTTTATCTATCAGTCCTCTGCATGCTATATCACTTTATCTATCAGTCCTCTGCATGCTATATCACTTTATCTATCAGTCCTCTGCATGCTATATCACTTTATCTATCAGTCCTTTGCATGCTATATCACTTATCTATCAGTCCTCTGCATGCTATATCACTTTATCTATCAGTCCTCTGCATGCTATATCACTTTATCTATCAGTCCTCTGCATGCTATATCACTTTATCTATCAGTCCTTTGCATGCTATATCACTTTATCTATCAGTCCTCTGCATGCTATATCACTTTATCTATCAGTCCTCTGCATGCTATAGCTATATCACTTTATCTATCAGTCCTCTGCATGCTATAGCTATATCACTTTATCTATCAGTCCTCTGCATGCTATAGCTATATCACTTTATCTATCAGTCCTCTGCATGCTATAGCTATATCACTTTATCTATCAGTCCTCTGCATGCTGTAGCTGTATCACTTTATCAATCTACCATCTCCTAGTCGGTGACACTTCCACCCTGTGGATAAAGTACTCCATTATTGGCTTATCGTTGACTTGTTTGTGATTCAAGGTGGGTAGAAGATTATTGAAAGATGTCAGCATTGTAGTGTTCAGAGGATTTTCGCTGACTCTCACCACTGAGGAATCATTCCAGCAGCTACATGGTGACCGAGCGAATGGGGCGCTAATGACATGAAGCATGGTGTGCTCTTGTGTGTGCTATGGTGCTAATGCCTTAGCCCTTCTGCCAGAATGAGCTACACAGCAGCACGCCCGTGTCCTGATCCTCCCTGGACATCTTAGACCCCTCGTGGCGTTAGCGGGCCTTACAGGTTCCTAACATGGACGAGGCAGAACGGCTGGTGATTGGCTAGCTCACTGGGACTCCATGTGTTTCTGCTCGGAGGCTAACTGTTTACACACAGCGCTATGCTATAGCTGGAGCTGAAGTGTTGCTACTAGAGTATGCTAACAGATGAATCTCTTAGCAGACTCAATAGCCTCCCCTGCTACCTAGCGCCCCTGCAGAGAAGACTCTTTGACTGTATCATGTGTCTTCAAGGCCGTTGCAATTGTCATTTTATTAGCATCTCCAGGCTTAGTTTCTTTATATATTCACATTTGTGCATGTGTTAACGCTCTAAATGATATATTTAAATTATTATGGTGATATGAATACAGAGGAACATAACCCTGGAAGAGATTTATCTGATTTAATTTGTTCTTCTCAGAACTACCTTCATGTGAAGGAGTGTGTTATTAAAGTACAACGCATCTTAAGAGCCATGGGGATGTGAAGAGATCTG
>JACYXH010000426.1:662500-735000 GCA_026745465.1 Lota lota | reverse complement strand
CTGTACAGTACGTTACCACCCCAGTCCACTGTACACTACAGTGTTACCACCCCAGTCCACTGTACAGTACGTTACCACCCCAGTCCACTGTACACTACAGTGTTACCACCCCAGTCCACTGTACACTACAGTGTTACCACCCCAGTCCACTGTACACTACAGTGTTACCACCCCAGTCCACTGTACACTACAGTGTTACCACCCCAGTGACCTGTCACTCTCAACTGTACAGTACAGCGTAACCAGGACGATGAGATGAAACTCTCAACTGTACAGTACGGTGTAACCAGGACGATGAGATGAAACTCTCAACTGTACAGTACGGTGTAACCAGGACGATGAGATGAAACTCTCAACTGTACAGTACGGTGTAACCAGGACGATGAGATGAAACTCTCAACTGTACAGTACAGTGTAACCAGGACGATGAGATGAAACTCTCAACTGGACAGTACAGCGTAACCAGGACGATGAGATGAAACTCTCAACTGTTTCTTTTGTAAATGAAAGAGCGTTTCCATTTCCTCTTCCTTCCCAGATTACCTCAACAACCTCCGACCGGATTCAAAGGAGTATGAAGACACTCAAGGTACTGGCAGATTCTTTTAGGACATGGAGAGCGCTCTGCAGAGTAGCAGCACCAGTGGAAAGCTATAAATGTTTTCCGTGAACACTGTGTAATGTGTTGTTCATGAGAACAAGGACCTCGTCAGGGATAACAGATCCCAGGTCAGATTGAGCTCTTTACCTCCGACACTGACTCAAGAGTCACACGCTGGGGATGGTAGAAGGATGAGGCCGTTCTCACCTCCTATCAGGAGACATTTCCTCACTGAGAAAAAATGATTATCATCTCCTATCATGTTGTCACAATTCCCATATGTTCTCGCACGCTCTCGCTCTCGCTCTCTCTCTCTCTCAGCTGCGGTGGCAGTAGTGTCTGACATTGCAGACCAAGCCAATGACAGTTTGCAACATGGAGTAAGTACCAAAAATACAACCAGTTATTTGACACATCTGTCCATTAGTTTCTCTCTTTCCATATGTCTTCTCCTGTATTCCTCGTGTCCCTCCATCTCTAACTGGTTGATGTCTGTCCCCAGGAGAACGTGCTGCGTCTGGTCAACATAGAGTACAGCGTCCGAGGCCAGGAGGACATGCTGTGGCCAGGCAGGGTAGGTCTGGACCCCCACCTCCCCTCTCAGTGTACCCCCCATACCCCCCCACCTCCCCTCTCAGTGTACCCCCACCTCCCTCTCAGTGTACCCCACACCCCACACCCCCCACCTCCCCTCTTCAGTGTACCCCTCATACCCCCCCACCTCCCCTCTCAGTGTACCCCACACCCCCCACCTCCCCTCTCAGTGTACCCCCCACCTCCCCTCTCAGTGTACCCCACACACCCCCCCACCTCCCCTCTCAGTGTACCCCACACACACCCCCCACCTCCCCTCTCAGTGTACCCCACACACCCCCCCCCACCTCCCCTCTCAGTGTACCCCACACCCCCACACCTCCCCTCTCAGTGTACCCCACACCCCCACCTCCCCTCTCAGTGTACCCCACACCCCCACCTCCCCTCTCAGTGTACCCCACACCCCCACCTCCCCCTCAGTGTACCCCCCACCTCCCCCTTCAGTGTACCCCACACCCCCACCTCCCCCTCAGTGTACCCCCACCTCCCCTCTCAGTGTACCCCACACACCCCCACCTCCCCCTCAGTGTACCCCACACACCCCCACACCTCCCCTCTCAGTGTACCCCCCACCTCCCCTCTCAGTGTACCCCCCACCTCCCCCCTCAGTGTACCCCCACCTCCCCTCTCAGTGTACCCCCACCTCCCCTCTCAGTGTACCCCACACACCCCCACCTCCCCCTCAGTGTACCCCACACACCCCCACACCTCCCCTCTCAGTGTACCCCCCACCTCCCCTCTCAGTGTACCCCCCACCTCCCCCCTCAGTGTACCCCCACCTCCCCTCTCAGTGTACCCCACACCCCCCACCTCCCCTCTCAGTGTACCCCACACACCCCCCCACCTCCCCTCTCAGTGTACCCCACACACCCCCCCCACCTCCCCCTCAGTGTACCCCCCACCTCCCCCTCAGTGTACCCCCCACCTCCCCTCTCAGTGTACCCCACACCCCCCACCTCCCCCCTCAGTGTACCCCCCACCTCCCCCTCAGTGTACCCCCCACCTCCCCCTTCAGTGTACCCCACACCCCCACCTCCCCCTCAGTGTACCCCCCACCTCCCCTCTCAGTGTACCCCACACCCCTCACCTCCCCCCTCAGTGTACCCCCCACCTCCCCCTTCAGTGTACCCCACACCCCCCACCTCCCCCTCAGTGTACCCCCCACCTCCCCCTTCAGTGTACCCCACACCCCCACCCCCCCTTCAGTGTACCCCACACCCCCCACCTCCCCCCTCAGTGTACCCCCCACCTCCCCCTTCAGTGTACCCCACACCCCCACCTCCCCCTCAGTGTACCCCCCACCTCCCCTCTCAGTGTACCCCACACCCCCCACCTCCTGTTGCTCCTAGGTCTTCATCAAGGAGGGTTAGATGTGTTGTCGTTGCTCCTAGGTCTTCATCAAGGAGGGCACCCTGAGGAAGGTCAGCAGGAAGAGCACACAGCCTCGCCATCTGTTTCTGGTAACTTCCTGTCTGCCTGTATACTGTGATGATCCTTCAAAACACACGCTAAGTATAACTGATAAACCGACTTACAGAAGGTTCTTGACTAGCTACATGTTACTGCTGCACTGCTACAGTAATAGTAGGTCATAAGAAAAAGAGATCCCAGTTCACTAACGACGAGACAACCCTAAATAATCAATGTTCTGCTTTTGAGGAGATTTCTGATCTTCGCCTCAAGCTATAGGTCCACAAACATGATCACAGTGTTTATTGAGGTGACCCACAAGAAAGCACTCCTCTACTGGAGCCATACCTGCTGCCAGGGGGGCCCTCTGTACCCAGTCAGGGACCAGGCCACCTCTCCAGAGGGGCCCTCTGTACCGGGTCAGGGACCAGGCCACCTCTCCAGAGGGGCCCTCTGTACCCGGTCAGGGACCAGGCCACCTCTCCAGACCGACCTCTGTACCGGGTCAGGACCCCAGAGCACCTCTCCAGACCGACCCTCTGTACCGGGTCAGGGACCAGGCCACCTCTCCAGAGGGGCCCTCTGTACCGGGTCAGGGACCAGGCCACCTCTCCAGAGGGGCCCTCTGTACCGGGTCAGGGACCAGGCCACCTCTCCAGAGGGGCCCTCTGTACCGGGTCAGGGACCAGGCCACCTCTCCAGAGGGGCCCTCTGTACCGGGTCAGGGACCAGGCCACCTCTCCAGAGGGGCCCTCTGTACCGGGTCAGGGACCAGGCCACCTCTCCAGAGGGGCCCTCTGTACCGGGTCAGGGACCAGGCCACCTCTCCAGAGGGGCCCTCTGTACCCGGTCAGGGACCAGGCCACCTCTCCAGAGGGGCCCTCTGTACCCGGTCAGGGACCAGGCCACCTCTCCAGAGGGGCCCTCTGTACCCGGTCAGGGACCAGGCCACCTCTCCAGAGGGGCCCTCTGTACCGGGTCAGGACCCCAGAGCACCTCTCCAGAGGGGCCCTCTGTACCCGGTCAGGGACCAGGCCACCTCTCCAGAGGGGCCCTCTGTACCCGGTCAGGGACCAGGCCACCTCTCCAGAGGGGCCCTCTGTACCGGGTCAGGACCCCAGAGCACCTCTCCAGAGGGGCCCTCTGTACCCGGTCAGGGACCAGGCCACCTCTCCAGAGGGGCCCTCTGTACCCGGTCAGGGACCAGGCCACCTCTCCAGAGGGGCCCTCTGTACCGGGTCAGGACCCCAGAGCACCTCTCCAGAGGGGCCCTCTGTACCCGGTCAGGGACCAGGCCACCTCTCCAGAGGGGCCCTCTGTACCCGGTCAGGGACCAGGCCACCTCTCCAGACCGACCTCTGTACCCGGTCAGGGACCAGGCCACCTCTCCAGACCGACCTCTGTACCGGGTCAGGGACCAGGCCACCTCTCCAGAGGGGCCCTCTGTACCGGGTCAGGGACCAGGCCACCTCTCCAGAGGGGCCCTCTGTACCGGGTCAGGGACCAGGCCACCTCTCTCGGTCTACTGAAGCAGGCCCTGAAGAGAAGCCTCTGATGTCACAGTCCATGAAAGGGGACCAACCCGCCCCGAGGCAAAGGACCCTTTGCCAGGGGTCCTTTGCACTTCCCAGCATCAGTTCTCCACCGTAAAACACGACCCTCTACAGCTACAGCGCACCTCGCTACCCGCCTGGAGAAGGTCAAGACCTGGAGGAAAGAGAAGATCCTGGAAGATGCTGGTGGACTCGAGGCAACACAGAGCCTGGACCCCATGTCCTTCTTCATCTGGGTTATTGGATGTTGAGGCCTGCCCTCCTTAACTCTGAATGACCCCCGGCTGAATGTGGACCCCCCCCCCCCCCTCCCCCGCTGAAAACAGCTTTGAACGTTTCATTTCTCCATCTGAAACATCTCAGCGAGGAAGGATCTCCTACCTCCCAGCTGACCACCTCACTGCCCTCTTTAGGAGGTTCCTACAGCATCTCCTACCTCCCAGCTGACCACCTCACTGCCCTCTTTAGGAGGTTCCTACAGCATCTCCTACCTCCCAGCTGACCACCTCACTGCCCTCTTTAGGAGGTTCCTACAGCATCTCCTACCTCCCAGCTGACCACCTCACTGCCCTCTTTAGGAGGTTCCTACAGCATCTCCTACCTCCCAGCTGACCACCTCACTGCCCTCTTTAGGAGGTTCCTACAGCATCTCCTACCTCCCAGCTGACCACCTCACTGCCCTCTTTAGGAGGTTCCTACAGCATCTCCTACCTCCCAGCTGACCACCTCACTGCCCTCTTTAGGAGGTTCCTACAGCATCTCCTACCTCCCAGCTGACCACCTCACTGCCCTCTTTAGGAGGTTCCTACAGCATCTCCTACCTCAGCCTCAGACGTGACATCATCGTTTGGAACAAGGCTGCCAGGATCCTGGAGAGAGTGAGAACAGACCTTGTAACATCTCTTCTTCTCTTGCTGTTCCGTCAACGACGCTCCTCTCCTCAGGGCTGAGATGTCAGCAGCCTCCTTGTGATCCAGCAATGCATTCATGGACCTGCATTCAAGAAACCAATCAGCCTTTAAAAAACGCTGCTTACAGTGAATGCTAATCCTCACAGTGAATGCTAATGCTCACAGTGAATGCTAATGCTCACAGTGAATGCTAATGCTCACAGTGAATGCTAATCCTCACAGTGAATGCTAATGCTCACAGTGAATGCTAATGCTCACAGTGAATGCTAATGCTCACAGTGAATGCTAACGCTCACAGTGAATGCTAACGCTCACAGTGAATGCTAACGCTCACAGTGAATGCTAATGCTTACAGTGAATGCTAATGCTGACATTGGTATTCACTGTGTTTCTGCATTCCTGATTTCCACAATATCGTTTTTTATATGCCTGAAGAACTGCTTACTGTTCACTTAGTTACTCACTTAATACGCGGTTTGATGAACGACCGTCAAGTCTTTTGCTTTCATGCAGTTTTATCACTGGCAAACTGCTTGTGAAGTTGAACCAGCTTCCAGAAGGGACCCCTCGATGGACGGCAAACCGGCTCCTAAGATGCCCTAACTATACTAATACTTTATATAATATGGATCTCTAGACTTTCATTGGTCAAAGACATCCTTATGATTCCCTTTGTAAGAATCATATTCATAATGTGTCAGCATCTGATTAGTCTTCTAAGTCAATTCTTCTTTGGGAATCATTCGTTCCTGATGAACGATTAAATCAGTTATGATCTCAACATAAAATATATTTGGTCCCTCATGAAATCAAATGAAACGATATGGACGTGCTACATAGATAGTGTGCATGCAATGAGCTACTGCATCGTTCTAAATATTTCTCCATCATGTGCCTTTTCTCAAAGTTTGTAATGTATTTCCCTGTTATTCTGTACTATCTCGACTTTCTTACTCATATTTGACCCTCAACTGGACCTGAGAGTTGAAGTCATATCCTATTGTTGTCACTTTAATTCCTGACCTGCACTCTTTCTCTTCAAACCCTGCATGGTGATATCATGCTCATAAATCAGAGCATGGATCTATTATGTCTCAAAGGTCCTGGGATTTCTTCCTGGTTTGTTTCTAAGTCTCCAGACCGTGCTATTGAGAGCTGGGCTTCCTGACAGGATGTAGCAGAATCCTGGCTTCCTGTGCCAGCATTACTGACCACACAAGGAGGATCAACAGCTGCCCTCTGATGATTGGCCAGCTCGTTATGTCCCGACACTATTAGTTCTTCACCCATCTCAGGTTTAGCTGACGGAGGTCTTCAGATCAAAGGCACAGGCGAGCTGTGGTTCCACGGAGGCAGCGTTGTATGTGTGTGTTATTTTCCAATGCAGCACTACGTGTGTGTGTGTGTGTGTAACGGACCAGAACCCCTTAGGAACCGAGTGCAGAGAAGGTCATCTTTTACACACACGCCCATACTTCTCCCGGTAGAAAGCCGGTGAAGCAGGTCATTCTTCACCGCTATCGGGACAGCCATCTCTGTGGCCGCGCCAGCGCAATGTTTTGACTCGACAGTATCACGGAACAAAGCGTAGCCGTGGGGGAAGTTACCGCCAAGAGAAAAGGCATAAAGATTAATTTTTTAAGATTTAGGCCCACAATGTAAGCGTTGTCAAGAGGGATAAAGTGATTGCTGTTTAATGGAAACTCTGCACTATAAAACAATAGCCTGCCCTCTATTGTGTTCTCTCCGTGTGTTGGCGGGTGCTAAGGAAACATCGAGCTCGGAAAGGTTTGTCCCAGAGGAACGCAATTATTAGTGTTGGCGGTAGGAGTTGTATCATTTTGTTCATCTAGCGAGGATAATGTTATCAAATCACCGTTAACCCAAGAGTCAGAGCGCCAGAGGAACGTCGGCCTGGCGAGAGAACTACAGTCACCTGGGTTTCTGTTGTACTCCTGATTCGTGAATTGATTCGAAGTGTGTTTTGTCGTTAATGGCTTGGAAACGTTTATTATTATAGAGTCGATTAGACTGACTTTATTGTCCTGAAGGAGATTTGTCTTGAACACATACAGTACCTGCTGTTCAAATACAAATAACATATTGAACACATACAGTACCTGCTGTTCAAATACATATTGAACACATACAGTACCTGCTGTTCAAATACAAAAACATATTGAACACATACAGTACACAGGCTGTCACCCATACACATGCACACACACAGTACCCACAGCACAGATTGCCCATGGCCAACACTCCTGCAGTCTTCATCATGGTGTACATATGTGCTTTAAGGGTAAGGCAGTAGTCTTCATCATGGTGTACATGCTATGTGGTTTAAGGGTAAGGCAGTAGTCTTCATCATGGTGTACATATGTGGTTTAAGGGTAAGGCAGTAGTCTTCATCATGGTGTACATGCTATGTGGTTTAAGGGTAAGGCAGTAGTCTTCATCATACATGCTATGTGGTTTAAGGGTAAGGCAGTAGTCTTCATCATGATGTACATGCTATGTGGTTTAAGGGTAAGGCAGTAGTCTTCATCATGGTGTACATGCTATGTGGTTTAAGGGTAAGGCAGTAGTCTTCATCATACATGCTATGTGGTTTAAGGGTAAGGCAGTAGTCTTCATCATACATGCTATGTGGTTTAAGGGTAAGGCAGTAGTCTTCTTCATACATGCTATGTGGTTTAAGGGTAAGGCAGTAGTCTTCATCATACATGCTATGTGGTTTAAGGGTAAGGCAGTAGTCTTCATCATGGTGTACATGCTATGTGGTTTAAGGGTAAGGCAGTAGTCTTCATCATACATGCTATGTGGTTTAAGGGTAAGGCAGTAGTCTTCATCATGATGTACATGCTATGTGGTTTAAGGGTAAGGCAGCCTCATCCACACAGTCTTCATAAAGGACACGTGTAGTCGAACAAATCCAAGACAAACTTCATACACCCAACATTGTGTGTATGTAGTAGCAAGTAGCAACAAGTAGCAACAGCAAGTAGCAACAGTAGCAAGAGTACAATCATAGCCTAACAGCCATTCTTTAACTATGCTGAACCTGGTGTCCCTTCCGATCTCTTCTGTGACCCTTTACTGCCACCAGGTGGTCACTCACTGCAATTACAAAGGCAAATATTGACCGTCCTCTGAACCGTTTATTCATCACCATCGCCATGCGTGTGGTGCTTCCTGCTGACAGATGACCTGTGTTTGATTCCAGATGAATGACATGCTGCTGTACACCTACCCTCAGCAGGACGGAAAATACAGACTGAAGAACACGCTCTCCCTCTCTGGGATGAAGGTAGAGGGCATGTCACACCTTATCATGTTTATCACTCATGGAAGGAATACACAGTGACTCATCCCCCATATCCATGTATACAACACTTTACATTCAACATGTTGCACTTACTTTCCTTAGCAATAGAAATAGTGTCTAATTTGAGCTAACCTTCTCCTTCTTGAACACAGACACTCACTCACTCACTCACTCACACACGTGGCACAGGATCAAACTCACCCCATTGGACAGAACGGCTTTCTGAAGCAGTACGCACACGTTTTGATGCTGTTTTGTTTCTGGTTGAGATTGATCCCTTTAACTTTAGAGGAAAACTCTTATGTCTTCATTTTGGGATGGGAGAACAGACACACAAACCCTGAAATGAATATGTTTGTAGTCAGAACCTCACTGGTCATGCAGTAAGAAGTGTTACTGGTTTGACTCCAGGTCACCAAACCAAGCTCGGAGGACGCGCAGAATGCCCTGAAGATTGAAGTCCAGGACGTCTCCATAACCCTTTCAGCCAGGTGCGTCCCTTTAAATGTCCCTCTTCATGCTGCCATTCACTTCTTCAATGTCTTCTTAACGCTGTTATAATGTCGGCCGTCAACTATAAATACAAACGCTAAACTGGAAGTTGGTTACTATAACAACAGGACACTGATTGATATTACGGGTGTGATTGTAGGTGCAGTGGTTCTTAATGTTGATTCCCATGCCCTGCAGCTCTAGCAGTGAGAGAGAGGCCTGGTTTTACACTCTGAGCCGCGCTGTGTCTGAGCACAGCAGGGGGTCAACAGTGAGCTCCAGCTTCCATGGAGAGGTGAGCAAAACTGGTTGACAACATATGGGTATACATGCTGCATGTTTTAATGATAGATGATTCCCATCATCTATAAAATGTATAAAATACTCTTCTCTTTTTCTGTTTTTTCTGTGTGTGATTGTTTATGTGTGTGTGCGTGTGTGTGTGTGTGTGTGTGTGCGTGCCTGTGTGTGTGTGTGTGTGTGTGTGTGCGTGCCTGTGTGTGTGTGTGTGCGTGCCTGTATGTGTGTGTGCGTGCCTGTGTGTGTGCGTGCCTGTGTGTGTGTATGTGTGTGTGTGCGTGCCTGTGTGTGTGTGCGTGCCTGTGTGTGTGTGTGCGTGCCTGTGTGTGTGTGTGTGCGTGCCTGTGTGTGTGTGTGTGTGTGTGTGTGCGTGCCTGTGTGTGTGTGTGCGTGCCTGTGTGTGTGTGCGTGTGTGTGCGTGCCTGTGTGTGTGTGTGCCTGTGTGTGTGTGTGTGTGTGTGTGCGTGCCTGTGTGTGTGTGTGTGCGTGCCTGTGTGTGTGTGTGCGTGTGTGTGTGGCAGGATGAGGACCTCCCTGGGGGGTCCCTGGGGGAGAGGCCCCCCCCGCCGGTGCGTGCGTCGCAGGTCCTGATGTGCATGAACTGCACGTGTGACTTCAGCCTGCGGCTCCGAAGGCACCACTGCCACGCCTGTGGGAGGGTGAGTCTCCGCTCCCATTGGCTCACACATTTACTGTGACCGCTCCCATTGGCTCACACATTTACTATGACCGCTCCCATTGGCTCACACATTTACTATGACCGCTCCCATTGGCTCCCACATTTACTATGACCGCTCCCATTGGCTCACACATTTACTATGACCGCTCCCATTGGCTCACACATTTACTATGACCGCTCCCATTGGCTCACACATTTACTATGACCGCTCCCATTGGCTCCCACATTTACTATGACCGCTCCCATTGGCTCACACATTTACTATGACCGCTCCCATTGGCTCACACATTTACTATGACCGCTCCCATTGGCTCACACATTTACTATGACCGCTCCCATTGGCTCACACATTTACTATGACCGCTCCCATTGGCTCCCACATTTACTATGACCGCTCCCATTGGCTCACACATTTACTATGACCGCTCCCATTGGCTCACACATTTACTATGACCGCTCCCATTGGCTCACACATTTACTATGACCGCTCCCATTGGCTCCCACATTTACTATGACCGCTCCCATTGGCTCACACATTTACTATGACCGCTCCCATTGGCCAGGTGACCGGGTCCGTCCCATTGCCCAAAGATCTCCTTATAAGGGAGACCAGCAGCAACACTGAGTTAACAAACATTTACATAATTCACAGCGAGTCTCATGACCATGACCAGGTAGGACATTTGCACACAGACCTAGGGGAGTAGATTTGATCATAGTTTCAAATCATTCAGGGTTACTGTGTTTGGAAGTGTAGGATCAGTCTGTGGATCGCTCCGTGCAGCAGGCGCAGAGGAAAACTAAAAGCTTTCTTTCACAGTTCTGTTCAAACCGTGGGAACAACAAATCAGAGATTGTATTTTCCGTATTTCATGTGTAGGAGTCGAGCCAAGAATGGATTTAAAATGTATTTTTTCAATGAACAATAAAAAATGAATTGTCATTATTCAGCTTTAGGGGGCTGTCTGTATGACAGGGGATCATCCTGCTGTGTGTTTGTGCCGAGGAGAGAGGAGAGAGGAGAGAGGAGAGAGGAGGCATTACTCTGGCGTTAGGGACAACCTGATCTGGGAGACCTGCTCTTTTGACTGTGATGGCTGGACTCATTACTAACATAGCATCCTGGGAAGAGGCATGGTGTTACCCACGGTGCCATTGGCTTTATTTGAGTTCATTAGTTTACTTCACGATGGTTGATGGGATGATGAGGAAGATGAAGATAATGACGGCAGATGATTGATTTGAAGTATGCAAGTGTGTGTGCAGTAGTTCAAAACAAAACATTCAAATAAATAAATATTTAAAACTAAAATGTAGGAAAACAATATGAAAATGAAACAAAATGGTAGAAAACGTTTGATCAAGCATCTTCCTGATCTGTCTACACATGTGTGCGATTATAAAGATGTGACCTGACGTCTTCAGGTGACCAGCTGATCAGGTGACCAGCCTAGCTTCATGTCAGGTGATCAGGTGATCAGGTGACCAGCCTAGCTTCATGTCAGGTGACCAGCTGATCAGGTGACCAGCCTAGCTTCATGTCAGGTGATCAGGTGACCAGCCTAGCTTCATGTCAGGTGATCAGGTGACCAGCCTAGCTTCATGTCAGGTGATCAGGTGATCAGATGACCAGCCTAGCTTCATGTCAGGTGATCAGGTGACCAGCCTAGCTTCATGTCAGGTGATCAGGTGTCCACTAGGTGGTGCAATCCAATCGTCTTTACAGAAAATATCGTCCAAAAAACATGGATGGATGTCTGATTTGTTGACTAGGAGCACCCATTAGGTGTCATACTAACAGCATATTCAGTTCATACAGTGTCCCAGCACCCTAGGATTAACACCATAGTGATAGTATGGAAGGTGATCTTATGCAGAGTGTCATCCAACATTAAACATTCTTGTTTTGGTCACAGATCGTTTGCCGGAGCTGTTCGCGAAACCGCTATCCTTTAAAATACATGAAGGGTCGCATGGCCAAGGTGTGTGATCACTGCTACAGCGAGCTCCACGCAAGAGGTACACAACTCTACATGGACATCCTTCAAGATAACACACAATAGAATCACAGCTCTCTGCATTTTAGTCTTTCTCTGTCCGTCTTGTTACATCACAGCAGTCATCAGGCCCTGTGTCTCTCTGCAGGGACTCACGTGTCATTAGAGCAGTCATCAGGCCCTGTCTCTCTCTGCAGGGACTCACGTGTCATTAGAGCAGTCATCAGGCCCTGTGTCTCTCTGCAGGGACTCACGTGTCATTAGAGCAGTCATCAGGCCCTGTGTCTCTCTGCAGGGACTCACGTGTCATTAGAGCAGTCATCAGGCCCTGTGTCTCTCTGCAGGGACTCACGTGTCATTAGAGCAGTCATCAGGCCCTGTGTCTCTCTGCAGGGACTCACGTGTCATTAGAGCAGTCATCAGGCCCTGTGTCTCTCTGCAGGGACTCACGTGTCATTAGAGCAGTCATCAGGCCCTGTGTCTCTCTGCAGGGACTCACGTGTCATTAGAGCAGTCCTCAGGCCCTGTGTCTCTCTGCAGGGACTCACGTGTCATCACAGCAGTCCTCAGGCCCTGTGTCTCTCTGCAGGGACTCACGTGTCATTAGAGCAGTCATCAGGCCCTGTGTCTCTCTCTGCAGGGACTCACGTGTCATTAGAGCAGTCATCAGGCCCTGTGTCTCTCTGCAGGGACTCACGTGTCATCACAGCAGTCATCAGGCCCTGTGTCTCTCTCTGCAGGGACTCACGTGTCATTAGAGCAGTCCTCAGGCCCTGTGTCTCTCTCTGCAGGGACTCACGTGTCATTAGAGCAGTCCTCAGGCCCTGTGTCTCTCTCTGCAGGGTCTGCATCCTCAGCCCAGAACAGCCCACGGCTCAGTCGCTCCAGCAGGCCTCTCTCCACCGTCTTCCAGAACATTCACCCTCCAAGCCTTTGGAGACACCGCAAAGGAACGGCCTCCTTCACCCCGGTAGGTCCACAACATCTTTAAACTTCACCGTCCTCATCCAACCAGCACACAGACTGTGTTGTCTGTCTGTCCTCATCCAACCAGCACACAGACTGTGTTGTCTGTCTGTCCTCATCCAACCAGCACACAGACTGTGTTGTCTGTCTGTCCTCATCCAACCAGCACACAGACTGTGTTGTCTGTCTGTCCTCATCTAACCAGTAGACAGACAGTGTTGTCTGTCTGTCCTCATCCAACCAGCACACAGACTGTGTTGTCTGTCTGTCCTCATCCAACCAGCAGACTGTGTGTAATCTAAGGCTCAGTGTTGTGATCCTACCACCAGGGGGCAGTGTGGGATGAGGGCGCCATCAGCGGCAGTCTGCAGCGCAGCAAGAGGAGCAAGCAGCACTGGAAGAGGCTGTGGTTCCTCCTCAAAGACAAGGTGCTGTACACCTACCGAGCCCAAGAGGTGAGGGGAACCGCTACTCCCCTTAAACCTACACTGTCCTACTCATTATCCTACTCATTATACTATCCTACTCATTATCCTACTCATTATACTATCCTATTCATTATCCTACTCAGTATACTATCCTACTCATTATAATACCCTACTCATTATACTATCCTACTCATTATACTATCCTACTCATTATCCTACTCATTATACTATCCTACTCATTATCCTACTCATTATACTATCCTACTCATTATAATATCCTACTCATTATCCTACTCATTATACTATCCTATTCATTATCCTACTCAGCATACTATCCTACTCATTATAATATCCTACTCATTATACTATCCTACTCATTATACTATCCTACTCATTATCCTACTCATTATACTATCCTACTCATTATCCTACTCATTATAATATCCTACTCATTATAATATCCTACTCATTATACTATCCTACTCATTATACTATCCTACTCATTATCCTACTCATTATACTATCCTACTCATTATCCTACTCATTATACTATCCTACTCATTATAATATCCTACTCATTATCCTACTCATTATACTATCCTATTCATTATCCTACTCAGCATACTATCCTACTCATTATAATATCCTACTCATTATACTATCCTACTCATTATACTATCCTACTCATTATCCTACTCATTATACTATCCTACTCATTATCCTACTCATTATAATATCCTACTCATTATAATATCCTACTCATTATACTATCCTACTCATTATACTATCCTACTCATTATCCTACTCATTATACTATCCTACTCATTATAATATCCTACTCATTATACTATCCTACTCATTATAATATCCTACTCATTATAATATCCTACTCATTATACTATCCTACTCATTATAATATCCTACTCATTATACTATCCTACTCATTATACTATCCTACTCATTATAATATCCTACTCATTATAATATCCTACTCATTATATTATCCTACTCATTATACTATCCTACTCATTATCCTACTCATTATACTATCCTACTCATTATAATATCCTACTCATTATACTATCCTACTAATTATACTATCCTACTCATTATCCTATCCTACTCATTATAATAACTTCATCATTATAATATCCTACTCATTATATTATCCTACTCATTATCCTACTCATTATCCTACTCATTATAATATCCTACTCATTATAATACCCTACTCATATAATATCTTACTCATTATAATATCCTACTCATTATAATATCCTACTCATATCCTACTCATTATAATATCCTACTCATTATACTTTGTACAAATTATGTGGCGTAATTGTTGATGGCGTAGAGTTTCTGTTTTATGTTTATACTACATTTTATCTAACTCTCTCCTTCTCTCCCTCTCTTTATCTCTCTCCCTCTCTCCCTCTCTTTATCTCTCTCCCTCTCCCTCTCTGTCTCACTCTCTCTCTCCCTCCCTGTCTGTCTCCCTGTCTCTCTCTCCCTCTCTCCCTCTCTGTCTCTCTCTCTCTCTCCCTATCTCTCTCTGTCTCTCCCTCTCTCTCTCTCTCTCTCTCTGTCCCTCTCTGTCTCCCTGTCTCTCTCTTTCTCTCCCTCCCTCACTGTCTCTTTGTCTCTCTCCCTCCCTCTCTGTCTCCCTGTCTCTCTCTCCCTCTCTGTCTCTCTCTCTCTCTCTGTCTCTCCCTCTTTCTCTCTCTCTCTCTCCCTCTCTGTCTCCCTGTCTCTCTCTCTCCCTCCCTCACTGTCTCCCTGTCTCTCTCTCTCTCTCCCTCCCTCACTGTCTCTGTCTCTCTCTCTCCCTCCCTCACTGTCTCTCTGTCTCTCTCCCTCTCTCGGTCTCTATCCCTCTCTGTCCAGGAGAAGGTAGCGTCAGAGAGCTTGCCTCTGCTGGGTTTCACGGTGAAGCTGGCTGACCGCGAGCAGCAGGACGAGGCCAACCTGTTCCAGCTGTACCACAAGAAGACTCTGTATTACACCTTCAGGGCCGAGGACAACTGTACAGCTCAGAGGTGAAGAACTCACTGCAGCACCAAGCTCTAGGTGTCTAGTGTGGACAAGGTGTCTGCTCAGAGCTCTAGGTGTCTAGTGTGGACAAGGTGTCTGCTCAGAGCTCTAGGTGTCTAGTGTGGACAAGGTGTCTGCTCAGAGCTCTAGGTGTCTAGTGTGGACAAGGTGTCTGCTCAGAGCTCTAGGTGTCTAGTGTGGACAAGGTGTCTGCTCAGAGCTCTAGGTGTCACTGTACGGTGTGAACAAGGTGTCTGCTCAGAGCTCTAGGTGTACAGTGTGAACAAGGTGTCCTTCATTGCGTGGCTTCTGTTAGAGTATTCAGAGAACGGTGTAGCTCTGCGAGCGTTGTGTCTGATTCAGCGTCTGATCTGATTCCAGGTGGGTCAACGCCATGGAGGAAGCCACCGTTCTATAGGACCCCCGCCCTGCTGGACGGCCCCGCCCTGCTGGACGTTAACCTCCCCGTTCCCACCGTGCATTGACAAGAACCCTCCTTCCTGTGCTGCGAGTTCCTGGAAAGCAAAAAAAAAAAAAGCCTTAATATTAAAACCAGGAGGACAGAACTATTTTATAAGGAGGACAAACCTATTTCTTTCTTTGTGGTCTTGAAAAGAGGAAGTGTCTGTGTTTATGAGGGGAGGTGAGCCTGCTTGGTTCCCCTTGATGTGTCCATGACCTGCTGCTATGACTAGCGAGATGCTAGGGGCCACGTTGTTGGCCTACATACACAGCATGCGTCTGGCTCCGGCCCCACCTAAGACCTGCTTCAAATGTCCCGTTCGCCATGCACTCCTTGCCCTCTCTCACTTGAGCAATGGCAGAACTGAAACAGTTTAGCCATCGCATACAACAAGCAGATGAACCATCGTTTTTAATCTCATAGGTGTTCAAAATACCTACAAGTCTGAACGTGAGTCAACTAAATAATGATTAACACGAAGACCTGCATCTTTATCTTGATACATACCTGGTTGTACTCAACTAGTTAATACTTCCAGCCTGCATTAATGGATGAGAATGGTCTTGTTAATTGTGTAGAAGACTTTGTATTGAAGCTTTGCCTTGTCCTGTATTTTCTGGAGATGAATTGGCAGTAGCTCGTGGATGTAAAATGTTTGCACCGAAAGATGTGGTTTCATTAAGTGAATTGCTTTATTTGCACCTATCTAAAAGAGGATGAATTTAACAGTGAAATGTAAGTGTACCTTCATTTCTCCATGTGTGACAAAAAAAGGTTTCCGTTTTTTGGAAGTTGCCAAATACCTGTATGTCTTAACATTTGATGTACTTAATAAGTTTATGTCTATTCATATTTGTAAAAGCTATGCTGTGCCAGTGTCATGGACTCTGAACTGTAGCTTACTTGACATTATTACATTCATTTTACACAGTGCTGTTAATAAATTAATTAAAGTACAGTAGCTAAAGCTTTGAGTTCTTCCTCATTATGGTTGGTTATTACCACATATAGCCTCTAGGTGGCAGAAGGAGTTGGTATGGAGCAATAACAAAAAGCCCGGTCAACGCCACTGTTAGTTCCATGCCCTTGCCGTTCCCGTTCTACGGCACACGGTTTAATTTAAAATGCTAGTGACCAGTGATGCTACACAGTTTCCCCCGCAATAGCAACTTACCTGATTAACTTCCAACGACGAGACTATGAGCCTGGCTAGTGTGACGTACACCCGGAGCTTGTGATGTGGGCACTGGCCTACTTTAGAGCACAACGCAGCCGTCTGATGTGGAGGCTGGTTAATGAACTGCAGCCAAAGGCACAGTTAGAAGTGATAGCACGTTAGGGGGTATTTTGGAGCGGCAGGCTGGTGCCGGGCCAGGCTACTGAGGGCCCGGTGACATGCACAGCAGAGTGCAGGAAACGATGGCCAAGCTAAGGCTGCTCTGTTTCCTGCCGTCCCCGGAGGATGGCTGACCCAGAACGATATTAGGGAGAAAAGTTAGCGTTCTGTGGGCTTGTGAAAGTTGCCGACACCTTGTCCTATATAGAGGACAGGCCATTCATCACGTCCTGCTACCTATATCCCCCTTTCCTTCTCCCCTGCCTCGCCCACTTCCCTGTCCTCAATATTCAAGCTATCTTTACTCTGTGCACACAGAGTACTTCAGTCTTTAGTCATCAATTAATTATCATTTTTCACCAGTAGCTCCAATTGTGTCCCAAAAAGCACACACAGCTGTTTCTCCTCCACTCATGCATTGTCGCTGCATCAATACGAATGATCCTGATTGATCATGAAGTAGTTGATCATGAACAGCTGTCTTTCAGTGCTTTCTAGAATTACTGCTTAGTATGACGGACACACCATCACTCCTTCAGTCCTCATACAACTCAGACACTCCACCTGCAGGTGTCAGTAAGACATTATCTCAGTCCTCGTTCCTCAAAGGACTCCATGGACCTCAATTTCCCTGTTCTGTTCAATCTGTCTCCTCTCATAACCGCCACAGCCCACTGGGGACCTGTTTTCATTCATTTGCCGTTTTGCACTCTGATTATGATGACTTGTACTATTTGACTATGGCGTCGTGCAAAGGACAGGAAGACCCGCAGAGCTAAGAGGATGAGGTTGAGGACCGGGTGTGCTACTGTTTGTGTTTATTGATTCAAACTAACCACAGCTTGCGCTAGGCTGGGTGGTGGGATGGTGTGCTGTGTCCTCACCCCACAACCCACCATGTTGCCACAGGCAGCGCGCTGTGGACACATGCAAACAAGTCCTGCTCAATAGAGTTGGAGGCTGTGGAATCCACTGAACAGCCTCTGCTACTGAACAGCAAATAAAATATATAACAGTAAGCTGAACATTCTAACCTTTGACCTCTGAGTGATGCTTTGAATGTTGAGCTAAATATGGGATACTGGATACAACAGAACAGGGCAAACAACATCTCATTTGTGAGCAAGTTTAAAAATAAAATACGTGCCGTACGTCTTCTTGACTTTGTCCCGACAGTTTTGGGTCCGCACCTTTCCTGGGACAGGGAGAGAAGGGGAGCAGGCACCTCTCCTGGGACAGGGAGAGAAGGGGAGCAGGCACCTCTCCTGGCTCCTCCTGGGACAGGGAGAGAAGGGGAGTAGGCACCTCTCCTGGCTCCTCCTGGGACAGGGAGAGAAGGGGAGCAGGCAGTGGGCAGGAGAACACTCCTCCATGGCCCACTTTGCCAACTCTTTCTAGCCTCCGAGTTCTACCACTGCACCTATAGCCCGCCTCCCCGATGTCTTTAAATAGCCCACCCTCGCAGAACAGAACGCGGAGAACAAACAAGAGATGCAGCCCACTCAGTTTCTGATGGTTTGTCATCCAAACACAGCCATGCTCTTCCTCGTGTCCTGATTGCTCCGTATTGAATCAATCTCAGGTCACAATAGGCCAGAGGTCCTCAACCTTTTTTGACCACATTTCTAGCTCTGAAAATGTTTGCGACACCAACTTTGATTTTTGTGCATCTGCTTCCATAGAAATTGTTTTCACCCAATCTGTCGGCAATATCGAGCTCCCGGTGAACGCCGTCGCTCTGCTGCACACTCAGTGATTAGTAGTAGTTTGCTCGGGGCTATGAATCATTACGCAGTCAGTTCGTATTACAGGATGTCTATGAGATCTTTTGCTAAAATAGATATATCTATATATATATACCTACCAAAGCAAAAAAAAATATGAAGTTGAGAAGTAAAGAACCTAAGAGGCGCGCGCACACACACACACACACACACACACACACACACACACACACACACACACACACACACACACACACACACACACACACACACACACACACACACACACACACACACACACACACACACACACACACACACACACACACACACACACACACACACACACACACACACACACACGAAAGCCCAGTTCGACTCCTTTAGGAATCTCTTTCTAGTTGCTGTCATTACATCGCTACTTGCTGAGCCACGCGAGGAAGGAGCAGACACACCTGTCCTTCTCGGGTTTCACCTTACATCGAGTCTTACCTCCGCATACTGAGGACCTGCTGGAAGTGGGGCATACCGTGAAGGATTACCCGAAGACCGGTGCTTCTATTATTAATTACTCGCCCTGCAAAGGTATTTGTCAAAGCCACCGAGGAATGTATTTGTTGAGAGGCCCATTTGGAGTTTAATATGGAACAAAGCGACTTAAGACGTTTGCTTGGGTTTCTTTTCCGTGCGGAAAACCACAGGTGCATAGAAGGCTGCCCCTTGGGAGGTGACGATAAAGAAAGTACGTGTGTCTTTTTTCTCCAGTTCAGTTTCCCAGGAAAGAAACAACCAAAAGCATAAGTGAAATTAGCCTCCAACACAATGCAAATACCCCCGCATTCTGCCGCATGATCAATGCACACATACGCAGAGAGGAACGAGAGAGGGTGAAGGAGACAGAAGGAGAGGGTGAAGGAAGCTAAGGAGACAGAAAGAGAGGGTGAAGGAAGCTAAGGAGACAGAAAGAGAGGGTGAAGGAAGCTAAGGAGACAGAAAGATAGGGTGAAGGAAGCTAAGGAGACACGGAGACGGAGAGATGGTAATATAGAACAGATAGCAGCAAAGCAGAACCCTGCCCTCAGCCAAAGTCGCCTAAACTTGTTGGTTGAGTTCCGTGTGTTCCTTTTCTCAGTGGCTAAAATGGAAACGTGTGTTGTGTTGAATCCAACAATTCTTGAATTAAAGCATTATTCAGGAATAATTTATAACTATTTGCAGGCCTATAGTGTGCGGCTTGCGTGTGTGCGTACTGCATGTGTGCGTACTGCATATGTGTGTGTAATGCGTGTGTGTGTGTGTGCGTGCGTGTGTGTGTGTGTGTGTGTGTGTGTGTGTGTGTGTATACATGGCAGAGTAGACGTCACACTCCGCGCGCGCCACTTCCTCTATCGGCGGAATCGGTGAACGAGACGGAGGAAGAGCTGAGTTTAGAAGAAGGAACGACTTGACGAGGTGAGCATTAACCGCCGTTTCTTCTTATTTATTATCGATTGAACCTCTTTTCAGTTGGAACGGGGTAAGGTTAGTTCGGCCGCGCCTAAAAGTTTCGTAACATATTTCGTAAAAACACTTCAAGAAGACGGCAAGTAGTGTCAAAAAGTTGACAATTTGACCTATTCGGATTTCTGTAATGCAGCTTCACATTTCGGAATTATAACCTTATACCATCGCTGGGTTTATCTTAGTGTACATTTACTCCGCACGACATTTACAGTTGGTGTGGCGGATTTGCAGAGGTCACCGGAGACCGGGGCCAGTCGGAGGATATTGGTAACCGTGGTTCCTCCTCGGAGCCCAACGTCAGGCGGAACGCACGGCTGTCCTCGAGCTCTACCTGGGCTCCGTGGGCACGTAGACAGCACGAAGCACGCGCGCTTAGACCAACGTTTGGTTCCAAAGAGGAACATGCGACCGTCGTGGCAGCGGGGGGGGAACACATTTGTCATTACGTTTGAGCATTGAGAATCTCCAACCGAAATTCAACCACATCCTATTGACACAGAACTAGAGACGTGCAATCGCATCCACGCGCGCACGCACGCAGACACACACACACACACACACACACACACACACACACACACACACACACACACACACACACACACACACACACACACACACACACACACACACACACACACACAGTTGTCATCTTTAGTTGCGGTGGTTTAAATCACCTCTCCTTCACCACCAACCAGAGAGAAACGTAATATTACACGACTCTGGTGAGGGTACTAGGAGTATATTAAGAGTATTCTTAGGTCTTTTTTCCCAGATGCTCCCTTCTGTGAACGTTTCAGTGGAGATTAGCAAATTGACAACCTGCCGATTTTGTCCCCTAGCTTTGCTTTTCCTCAATCGCTCCCGCTCAGTTGAACTCTCCAGGTGTTGTGAGCAGCCTGGAGTGTGAAGACATAGTGAAGACATGTTGGTGACATAGTGAAGACATGTTGGTGGCACAGTGGAATTAGGCCAGAGATGACTGATGACCTATAAACGGTGCTGGGATGTCTTAGAGGAAGTTCCTGTTCAATGGATCTTAAGAGCGTGGCAGTAAGCAGAACTGTGTTTGTTAACCTGTATGTTCTGGATCATGGACACAGTGTTGTTAATCATTTGCTTTGTAGTGGAACAGTCAAAGTACCAAAAAATAAAGCTAAATCATTTGGTTATATACTAATCATAACTTGCATAAGATGTCACAGCCATCTTATTGAGATTCCCCCAACATATGGTTGGAGCTGAGAGGGGTGAAGGTGTGGGCTGTCAGATCAGAGACAGGAGGGTATGTGTTGGAACTTGTTCTGCTCAGCAATGCAGAGCACAACTCCTCCACTATTGCACAGAAACCAGCAGCCGAGGGCCAGAGCTGTTCCTCTACAGGCGTAGTCCACAGCCTTCCTGTAGACACTTTGTACACAACCTGAACCTAATCACACACACACACACACACACACACACACACGGCTCTGCGTGCAATGAGTGTGTGACCTTTAACCCAATATCACACCACAACAGTCCGAAAAAGTCTCAATGGCGCATGTGATTCCCTACCATTATTCAGTGCTCTCCCCGGGGATTCCCTGGCCATAAGCCAGAGGTCCTCTTGAAGAGGTGGTCCTCTTGAAGAGGTGGTCCTCTTGAAGAGGTGGTCCTCTTGAAGAGGTGGTCCTCTAATGGCCCCCGCAGGCCCACTATGCCACCAGCAGAGAGAGCTGGGCTGTAGCCTCTTCAGTGGGTGTGCCGCTGTTTGACGAGTCCCTAGCAATGACTCATGTCGCTGTTACAAAGTACAGACACACGAGCTACGTGCCAGCGTGAACAAAGGTCCACGCTGGTGCGTTTAGGCTTGTGTATCACCTGACATTGTTTACTCCCAGGTGAGACGTACCTTAGGCTGTCTGTCCTTAATGCCTCTGTGTTTGTCCAGCAGACCAACCTTTAATAGCTGATACTCTGTTCCTATAGCGCTCGAGGGCTCTTTGTTCCTGATAGCGATAGAAGCAGCTAATAAAAGTTAAGCTGCACAGTCTATCAGAGAGCTGGTTACATATCTTCGTTTCTCTGAAACTACATTAGAAGAATCAAAGGTGAAATAAAGTGAAAGTGTAGTTCTATGTGGAGAATCACGCGAGAGCAAAGATCCTTCGGCTCAAATGTCTTTTAAATCTGTGGTTACAGTCAAATCTGAGTTACAAAGTCTAAAGTCGATACATAAGCTGACCAACAAGCTGTTTACAGGAAAGTCCCAGCAGCTGTGGAGTCCTATCTGAGTTGTTTCTACACTTCATCAGCAATAGGCTGATTAGGTCATCAAGACACTTCTGGGAGCGGCATGCCTTGCATATTAGCATTGATAAAGACTTGCAGTCTTTACGTCTAGAAGGAAGCCCCAGCAGAGTTAAACAAGTTTTACAAATGTCTTTGTGACTAAATATATAGATATATACAAGATATACAATTAAAAGTGGATTCAATCTTTTCTATTTTATGAAGGCGATGAATCAGTTTGTCAGTTTGTAAATCATGCATCTACTTGGTCTTCATAACTAGTCTCTCCATCTGTTCATCTGGTAATAATGAAGAGCAGAACATCATGCATCTACTTGGTCTTCATAACTAGTCTCTCCATCTGTTCATCTGGTAATAATGAAGAGCAGAACATCATGCATCTACTTGGTCTTCATAACTAGTCTCTCCATCTGTTCTCAGTTCATGAGGAGCAGAACATCATGCATCTACTTGGTCTTCATAACTAGTCTCTCCATCTGTTCATCTGGTAATAATGAAGAGCAGAACATCATGCATCTACTTGGTCTTCATAACTAGTCTCTCCATCTGTTCTCAGTTCATGAGGAGCAGAACATCATGCATCTACTTGGTCTTCATAACTAGTCTCTCCATCTGTTCTCAGTTCATGAGGAGCAGAACATCATGCATGTCGTTGGTTCATCTTGTGTTGATATAGACTGCTTCACCCTTTTCAAGTTCGTGCTGTGTGTGATTTGCGGTGTGTGTATGAGAGGGTGGTGTTTAACCCCACCTGGTTTAATGGTGGTTTAATGGTTTATTTGGTGAAACAGGTGAGCCCGGGCACCCGTCAGCACCATGGCACCCTTCCTGAGGATCGCCTTCAACTCCTACGACCTGGGGGCCCTCTCTCCAGGGGCCGACAAGCCCTTCTGCGCCATCAAGATGAAGGAGGCTCTGACCACTGGTGAGAATGTTGCTCTGATTCACCTGGGGGTTAGTGATCACCACTGGGAGAGATGTTGCTCTGATTCACCTGGGGGTTAGTGATGGCCACTGGGAGAGATGTTGCTCTGATTCACCTGGGGGTTAGTGATCACCACTGGGAGAGATGTTGCTCTGATTCACCTGGGGGTTAGTGATGGCCACTGGGAGAGATGTTGCTCTGATTCACCTGGGGGTTAGTGATGGCCACTGGGAGAGATGTTGCTCTGATTCACCTGGGGGTTAGTGATGGCCACTGGGAGAGATGTTGCTCTGATTCACCTGGGGGTTAGTGATGGCCACTGGGAGAGATGTTGCTCTGATTCACCTGGGGGTTAGTGATGGCCACTGGGAGAGATGTTGCTCTGATTCACCTGGGGGTTAGTGATGGCCACTGGGAGAGATGTTGCTCTGATTCACCTGGGGGTTAGTGATGGCCACTGGGAGAGATGTTGCTCTGATTCACCTGGGGGTTAGTGATGGCCACTGGGAGAGATGTTGCTCTGATTCACCTGGGGGTTAGTGATGGCCACTGGGAGAGATGTTGCTCTGATTCACCTGGGGGTTAGTGATGGCCACTGGGAGAGATGTTGCTCTGATTCACCTGGGGGTTAGTGATGGCCACTGGGAGAGATGTTGCTCTGATTCACCTGGGGGTTAGTGATGGCCACTGGGAGAGATGTTGCTCTGATTCACCTGGGGGTTAGTGATGGCCACTGGGAGAGATGTTGCTCTGATTCACCTGGGGTTAGTGATGGCCACTGGGAGAGATGTTGCTCTGATTCACCTGGGGGTTAGTGATGGCCACTGGGAGAGATGTTGCTCTGATTCACCTGGGGGTTAGTGATGGCTGGACCCGTGCTGACCGGGGTTTTAAACAGATTTCATCAGGTGTATGGCTCTGCTTGCGTCACACGCTGAATGGGTTCAAACTAGTTTGACTCCGTCGTGCGGTCTCAATGGGTTCAAACTAGTTTGACTCCGTCGTGCGGTCTCAATGGGTTCAAACTAGTTTGACTCCGTCGTGCGGTGTCAGTGGGTTCAAACTAGTTTGACTCCGTCGTGCGGTGTCAGTGGGTTCAAACTAGTTTGACTCCGTCGTGCGGTGTCAGTGGGTTCAAACTAGTTTGACTCCGTCGTGCGGTGTCAGTGGGTTCAAACTAGTTTGACTCCGTCGTGCGGTGTCAGTGGGTTCAAACTAGTTTGACTCCGTCGTGCGGTGTCAGTGGGTTCAAACTAGTTTGACTCCATCGTGCGGTGTCAGTGGGTTCAAACTAGTTTGACTCCGTCGTGCGGTGTCAGTGGGTTCAAACTAGTTTGACTCCGTCGTGCGGTGTCAGTGGGTTCCGTGGGGAGTGTGAGAGCTTTTCTCTCTCTTGCTGTAAAACACCGGGGAAAGCTCCTGAAGCCTCTGCGGTCCTCTGGCCTCGCTGCAGAGCGGGGGAAGACCCTGGTGCAGAGGAAGCCCACCATGTACCCGGCCTGGAAGGCCAGCTTCGACGCCCACATCTACGAGGGCCGCGTGCTGCAGGTGATGCTGATGCAGACGGCGGAGGAGCCGCTGGCCGAGGTCACTGTGGGCGTGTCGGTGCTCGCCGAGCGCTGCAAGAAGGCCAATGGCCGCGCTGAATTCTGGGTAAGGTTCCTACCTGTTGTTTATTCATGGGTTGACCATAAGTGCATTTGTTTCTATTTCATTTTGGTTGACCCTCTTTCCTTAATGTTTAAATTACTTTTTCTTTGCATTTTATTTTGTTGTTATGCTTGTTTGGGTTCTCCGTTTTAGCAGGGTTGATTATTAATTGATTAGTGTGTGTGTGTGTGTGTGTGTGTGTGTGTGTGTGTGTGTGTGTGTGTGTGTGTGTGTGTGTGTGTGTGTGTGTGTGTGTGTGTGTGTGTGTGTGTGTGTGTGTGTGTGTGTGTGTGTGTGTGTGTGTGTGTGTGTGTGTGTGTGTGTGCAGGTTGATCTACAGCCCTCTGGTAAAGTCATGATGGCAGTGCAGTATTTTCTAGAGGGAGCGGATTCTGGTGAGACAACATTAATTTGATTTCAACTTCTCTTTGTATTTTGCTTGTGTTCCTCATTCCTACACAAGATTGCTCATCCTTGTAGGACGTTGACCAATTCCTTGAGCACGGACTTTGAATCCTATCCTTTTATCTCTGCCCCTCTAACCACACAGGAAATGGCTCCTACCATTTATTCATTCATTCCACTTCTGTAAAGCAGGCTAATCCGACGGTGTCACCCAAAACACTCCTTATGCAAGCACTAAGCCTGTCTCTAGCATTGCTCAACCGCTGTGCTTTCGACCCGGAGGTCATGTGATGACTGACCCCCCCCCCCTTGGACTTTTCTAGAGGGCAGGCCGAGCGGGAAAGAGGAAGAGACCCCCACCATCAACCGCAGACGAGGAGCCATCAAGCAGGCCAAGGTCCACTTCATCAAGAACCACGAGTTCTCCGCCACCTTCTTCCGCCAGCCCACCTTCTGCTCCGTCTGCAGGGAGTTTGTCTGGTCAGTCCGCCGCCGGTTCTCCTGGAGCAGGGGATAGAGCTGGGGCAGGGGATAGAGCTGGGGGCTCTATCTCCTGGAGCAGGGGATAGAGCTGGAATAGGGGATAGAGCTGGGGGCTCTATCTCCTGGAGCAGGGGATAGAGCTGGAATAGGGGATAGAGCTGGAATAGGGGATAGAGCTGGGGGCTCTATCTCCTGGAGCAGGGGATAGAGCTGGGGGCTCTATCTCCTGGAGCAGGGGATAGAGCTGGAGGCTCTAGCGCTGATGAAACCACCTCGCCTCTGTAGCGCTATAGACCCGTGACTCTGTCATTAGCTATGACCCGTTGATGCCTGGCGTTAACCTGGGTTCTGAGCCGTCGATGCCGCTGAAACCCGGTTCGTTTACCCCTGGTGTTAGAATGTCTCCAGGGTCCAGATTCACAGCGGATATTGATCTCACCGTGTTCTAGAATCTGATAGAGTCTGATAGATGTCACTCAAGGCCGTCAGTTAAAGAACAGTTTGAACATCTGATCAAGGCGGGCCAAGCAATAGCCTAATGAATGAACCATGTGCACACATATGAACCATGTACACGTATGAACCATGTACACGTATGAACCATGTACACACGTAGGAACCATGTACACATATGAACCATGTACACACGTATGAACCATGTACACGTATGAACCATGTGCACACGTATGAACCATGTACATTACGTAGGAACCATGTGTACACACGTATGAACCATGTACAGCACGTATGAACCATGTATGACACGTATGAATCATGTGTACCCGTATGAACCATGTAAACAGATATGAACCATGTACAACACGTAGGAACCATGTGTACACGTATGAACCATGTGTACACGTATGAACCATGTGTACACGTATGAACCACGTACACACGTATGAACCATGTGTACACGTATGAACCATGTGTACACGTATGAACCATGTACACACATAGGAACCATGTGTACACGTATGAACCATGTACACACGTAGGAACCATGTGTACACATATGAACCATGTACAACACACATGAACCATGTACACACGTATGAACCATGTACACACGTATGAACCATGTACACACGTATGAACCATGTACACACGTATGAACCATGTACAACACGTATGAACCATGTACAACACGTATGAACCATGTACAACACGTATGAACCATGTACACACGTATGAACCATGTACAACACGTATGAACCATGTACACACGTATGAACCATGTAAACAGATATGAACCATGTACAACACGTATGAACCATGTACAACATGTATGAACCATGTACAACACACACGAACCATGTACAACACGTATGAACCATGTACAACATGTATGAACCATGTACAACACGTATGAACCATGTACAACACGTATGAACCATGTACAGCACACATGAACCATGTACAACACGTATGAACCATGTACAACACGTAGTAACCATATGCAGCACATGTATGAACATGTAGAAAACAGGTCACCCTCAGTGTCATAACATCTATATGCGTAGCGGGGGGGGGGGGGGGGGGGGGTTGGTTTACACTTGGGGGGGGGGGGAGGGTAACAATTCGTCCCAGACCACCTCCTGAGTGTTCCTCAGGATATTCAAATGAATATCAATAGATCTTCTAATCGCTGTCTGAGCTTCAGGCGTTCATACAGTCCTCATCAGTCAATCCTGAGTAATGGAACTATCTGTGTTGGTTTCTCCCACAGGGGACTCAACAAGCAAGGCTATAAATGCAGACGTGAGTATGAATCAAGTTCTAAAGAGTGTGGTGTCTTCCCCTCTGGAATGGCCCCAGCGGTTTTTCACTTCTTTCCTCTCTCGTCCTCATCAGAATGCAATGCGGCCATCCACAAGAAATGCATTGATAAAATCATCGGCAGATGTACGGGCACGGCGGCCAACAGCAGGGACACCGTGGTATGTAGCGCCAGTCTTCTCTGTTGGACCTGTTGGATCTCTTCTCTGCAGATGAGCGGCTCCACCGGTACGGAGCTCAGAGTCTTGGTGTCGCAGCAGCCGAAGAGACCTGTGTTCCTGTGACGAGTGGCCGTCAGCGCTCCTTGATGGTGATCAACGAGCGCTGATCACTCAGGTGGCGTGTGATGAGAGTCACTAGACACACACAGGTAGCAGAGTAGGGCAGTGGGTGGTGATGTCATGGCGGCGGGCTCGCCCGTTCAAAGCCAGACCCCTGAGGCCGGCCGAGTGCATCCCTCTGCTGCCCCCGGCTAACCTCCAGCACCGCTTGCGTCCGCAGTTCCAGAAGGAGCGCTTCAACATCGACATGCCCCACCGCTTCAAGATGCACAACTACATGAGCCCCACCTTCTGCGACCACTGTGGCAGTCTGCTGTGGGGGCTGGTGAAGCAGGGCCTGAAGTGTGAAGGTACGGTGGACCCCCCCCCCCTCGCTGGGAGGCGGGGCTTACATGGGAGCGGGTCTTTTGGTGGTCATGTGGTAACAGGCTTTTTGTTCTCTTGGTTTTTGTAGACTGTGCCATGAACGTTCATCATAAATGTCAGGGTAAAGTGGCCAACCTCTGTGGAATCAACCAGAAACTATTAGCTGAGGCACTTGACCAAGTCAGCCAGGTAAGTCACCGTGTGTGTGTCACGCACACACGCACACACGCACACACACACGCACACACACACACATTAAAAGAGTGCAGCGAGACGTAGTGTTGTGTCTCTGGGAACCTGAGCTGCCAGGCCTGTTGTGTTTAATGACAGGAAATGGCCTCCTGCAGGTTCGGGTTCCCTCGTCCTTATTTATACAGACCTCCTCTTCAGAGCTCACTTGATGTGTGTGTGAGCCAAGCTGGTCAGATCAGACCAACAGGTGATCTGTACAAAGCTGCAGCCCGTCTCACTGCACACAAAAACAGGTTTTATAAGGAAGTGGACAACTTATGTCCCATGAAGACCAATCGCTGCAACCCAAATGAAAAATCCGATTTCAGAAGTTACCTCTACATGAAACATGAAAACCACAGTGAACAAAAACTAGAACTCACTTTTCAGTTCAGTTTGTCTTGCGGCGTACTGGCGTTCAGTCCACTGGTGGTCAGCAGGGAGATGAAATCCCTTCCACGCTGTCAGAGTTTAAGCTGGGGCAGCTCCGGCCACGCACCCAGTGTGGATGTAGCTCGCTCACACAAGCCTAGCGCCCACATTGCCTCCCTGGCAAGTTTCCTCTCTCGCCTCTTATTGATTGGCCAGTTTCAACTTGTTTGTAACAATGTTGTTTTGTAGAGTTTAGATTTTTTCTATCAGCTTATCATATTGTTGATTCAGAACCAGCTCAATTACAGTCCACCATCTCATCAGCATACTGTCTGTACTACTCTATGTGCACACACTACATACTTATCAACGTTCTTCTGTCTGTTCTCAGAAGTCCACCCGGCGCTCAGATCCAAACTTCCCTGATAATCTGGAAGATATTGGAGTTTATGAGGAGGTGAACAAGAACGCTAATCTGGATGTTAACGGTTAGTACATCATTGTACTGGATCATAACACAGAGAAAAGCCCATATTGTATGCATGCATCCTAGTTTCTACAGAGACTACAGAGATCTGCTAGAATAGGCTGAGCGTCTAGGGATGTGGGGGGGGGGACTGCTTCACTTGATCACGAGTGCCTGTGGTTCCTTGTGTCCCAGATGGGGTACAGTATGGCAAACTATGGGAGGGGTCCAGCCCTCGACCTGTGTCCCGCATTGACCATCTCAGCCGGGTCAAAGTGGACAACTTCACCTTCCACAAAGTCCTCGGAAAGGGCAGCTTTGGCAAGGTAGGATAACAGGACAAGATGTCAATCACGACATGCAAATGAATGCCATGTCCTTTCTGATTTCTGAATGGCTCTATCACTTATTCTCTTTTCGACTCTGCTACCTCTGGTTATTACCTCTCCTCCTTCCTACTCTCCTCTCTCCTTTCCTCTGGTCTCTCCTTTCCTCCCCTCTACTTCTCTCTCATTTCCCCGCTACTCCTCTCCTTTCCTTTGATCCTCTCTACTCCTCTCTCCTTCCCTCTTGTCTCTCCTCTACTATCTCTTCTGTGACCACCTCCTTTCTTCTCTTATCCCTCTTTCTCTCTCCTTTCTCTTCCTCTACTCTTCTCTCCTCTCCTCTCCTCTCCTCTCTTCCTCCTTTCATTTCATCCTCTCTACTCCTCTCCCCTTCCCTCTTGTCTCTCCTCTCCTCTTCTCCTTTTATCTCTTCCCTCCTGTTATCTCCTCTCTCCTTTCCCCCTGATCTCCTCCTCCTCCTCCTCCTCCTCCTCCAGGTCCTCCTTGCCGAGCTGAAGGGGCAGGGGGAGTACTTTGCGGTGAAGGCTCTAAAGAAGGATGTGGTGCTGATGGATGACGACGTGGAGTGCACCATGGTAGAGAAACGGGTGCTGGCCTTGGCCTGGGATAACCCCTTCCTCACACACCTCTTCTCCACCTTCCAGACCAAGGTAGCCCCCCCCCCCCCCCCCCCCCCCCCCCCGTGCATCAGCTTCTGTGATGCATCTTTGGCACCAACGTTACACGGTGTCCTCGTAATGCATCCTACGTGCGTCTGGTCCCCAGGAGCATCTGTTCTTCGTGATGGAGTATCTGAACGGAGGAGACCTGATGTTCCACATTCAGGAGAAGGGCCGCTTCGACCTCTACAGATCCATGTGAGTGTCCTATCACCGTGGTGCTAATGGCCCGCTAGGAGACCAGGAGGAGGACATAACACCTCTCCGTAGCGACAGAACCCCTTAACAAGTCACCGTGCTCTGAAGGAAACCAGGCGTCTGGGGGGGGGGGGTTCTCTCCGGAGGTCTCCTTAGCTCCTGCTACTCCATCTGCCCTTGTAAGGAGTAGGCTTGTGCACACACACAGTGAGTGTGTGTCCTTAGTGGGACTCCCTTCACTAGTCAATTAGGGTTGTTCGCAAAAAGACAACAAAAAACCCGCTAGCTAGCAACTGTGACACAGGTGGGGTTTTGAAACCCCCCGGGATAGGTTGAAACATCCCCACTATAACCCCCTCTTACAACCACTCACTCGAGGCTCTGAATGGTCATTAGGGACGAGACCTGTTGGATGACCGCAGGCCTTCCTGGTGATGCTAGCACTGTGTGATACCCGACCCTCTTCTGCTCTCCGCCCTTAGTCACTGTGTGTAACTCCAGAGAGGGTTGTACATGTCATCACACAAGGCTGTGTCACAGAGTGACAGTTAGGGACCAGTGTGTGTGTGTGTGTGTTAACCTGTGTGTTAACCTAACCCTAACACTGTGTGTAACTCCAGAGAGTGTTGTACATGTCATCACACAAGGCTGTGTCACAGAGTGACAGTTAGGGACCAGTGTGTGTGTGTGTGTGTGTGTTAACCTAACCCTAACACTGTGTGTAACTCCAGAGAGTGTTGTACATGTCATCACACAAGGCTGTGTCACAGAGTGACAGTTAGGGACCAGTGTGTGTGTGTGTGTGTGTGTGTTAACCTAACCCTAACACTGTATGTAACTCCAGAGAGTGTTGTACATGTCATCACACAAGGCTGTGTCACAGAGTGACAGTTAGGGACCAGTGTGTGTGTGTGTGTGTGTGTGTTAATCTAACCCTAACACTGTGTAACTCCAGAGAGTGTTCTGCATGTCATCACACAAGGCTGTGTCACAGTGCTTTCCCCGAAAACAAACACAGACTTGAGGCAATGTGAGGCAGGACCAAATAAAGAACGCACACAAACACACACACAGGCCATAATGAAAGCCGGGCTCCAGTGTCTCCCCGTCCGCTGTGTATGGGTGTTGATAATCGACCCGGTCGAGAGCCAGAAATAAAACAACAGAGAAACACGATATTGAATGTTTGCTTCTCCTACGGCATTAATCATTAACTGCATTCCCGCTCGTTTGAGCTCTGTTAGGGACCAGTGTGTGTTTGCGTGTGTGTGTGTGTGTGTGTTAGGGACCAGTGTGTGTGTGTGTTAGGGACCAGTGTGTGTTTGTGTTAGGGACCAGTGTGTGTGTGTGTTAGGGACCAGTGTGTGTTTGTGTGTGTTAGGGACCAGTGTGTGTGTGTGTTAGGGACCAGTGTGTGTTTGTGTTAGGGACCAGTGTGTGTTTGTGTGTGTTAGGGACCAGTGTGTGTTTGTGTTAGGGACCAGTGTGTGTGTTGGGGACCAGTGTGTGTTTGTGTTAGGGACCAGTGTGTGTGTGTGTGTGTGTGTGTGTGTGTTAGGGACCAGTGTGTGTTTGTGTTAGGGACCAGTGTGTGTGTGTGTGTGTGTGTGTGTGTGTGTGTGTGTGTGTGTGTGTGTGTGTGTGTGTGTGTGTTAGGGACCAGTGTGTGTTTGTGTTAGGGACCAGTGTGTGTTTGTGTTAGGGACCAGTGTGTGTTTGTGTTAGGGACCAGTGTGTGTGTGTGTTAGGGACCAGTGTGTGTGTGTTAGGGACCAGTGTGTGTTTGTGTTAGGGACCAGTGTGTGTGTGTGTTAGGGACCAGTGTGTGTGTGTGTTAGGGACCAGTGTGTGTGTGTGTTAGGGACCAGTGTGTGTTTGTGTTAGGGACCAGTGTGTGTTTGTGTTAGGGACCAGTGTGTGTTTGTGTTAGGGACCAGTGTGTGTGTGTGTGTGTTAGGGACCAGTGTGTGTTTGTGTTAGGGACCAGTGTGTGTGTGTGTTAGGGACCAGTGTGTGTGTGTGTTAGGGACCAGTGTGTGTTAGGGACCAGTTTGTGTTTGTGTTAGGGACCAGTGTGTGTGTGTGTTAGGGACCAGTGTGTGTTTGTGTTAGGGACCAGTGTGTGTTTGTGTTAGGGACCAGTGTGTGTGTGTGTTAGGGACCAGTGTGTGTTTGTGTTAGGGACCAGTGTGTGTGTGTGTGTTAGGGACCAGTGTGTGTTTGTGTTAGGGACCAGTGTGTGTGTGTGTTAGGGACCAGTGTGTGTTTGTGTTAGGGACCAGTGTGTGTGTTAGGGACCAGTGTGTGTGTTTGTGTTAGGGACCAGTGTGCGTGTTTGTGTTAGGGACCAGTGTGTGTTTGTGTTAGGGACCAGTGTGTGTGTGTTAGGGACCAGTGTGTGTGTGTGTTAGGGACCAGTGTGTGTGTGTGTTAGGGACCAGTGTGTGTGTGTGTTAGGGACCAGTGTGTGTGTGTGTTAGGGACCAGTGTGTGTGTGTGTTAGGGACCAGTGTGTGTTTGTGTTAGGGACCAGTGTGTGTTTGTGTTAGGGACCAGTGTGTGTGTGTGTTAGGGACCAGTGTGTGTTTGTGTTAGGGACCAGTGTGTGTGTGTGTTAGGGACCAGTGTGTGTGTGTTAGGGACCAGTGTGTGTTTGTGTTAGGGACCAGTGTGTATGTGTTAGGGACCAGTGTGTGTGTTAGGGACCAGTGTGTGTGTGTGTTAGGGACCAGTGTGTGTGTGTGTTAGGGACCAGTGTGTGTGTGTGTTAGGGACCAGTGTGTGTTAGGGACCAGTGTGTGTTTGTGTTAGGGACCAGTGTGTGTGTGTGTTAGGGACCAGTGTGTGTGTGTGTTAGGGACCAGTGTGTGTTTGTGTTAGGGACCAGTGTGTGTTTGTGTTAGGGACCAGTGTGTGTGTGTGTTAGGGACCAGTGTGTGTTTGTGTTAGGGACCAGTGTGTGTGTGTGTTAGGGACCAGTGTTTGTGTTAGGGACCAGTGTGTTTGTGTTAGGGACCAGTGTGTGTGTTTGTGTTAGGGACCTGTGTGTGTGTGTTAGGGACCAGTGTGTGTGTGTGTTAGGGACCAGTGTGTGTTAGGGACCAGTGTGTGTGTTTGTGTTAGGGACCAGTGTGTGTTTGTGTTAGGGACCAGTGTGTGTGTTTGTGTTAGGGACCAGTGTGTTTGTGTTAGGGACCAGTGTGTTTGTGTTAGGGACCAGTGTGCGTGTTTGTGTTAGGGACCAGTGTGTTTGTGTTAGCGACCAGTGTGCGTGTGTTAGGGACCAGTGTGCGTGTGTTGTGCGACCAGTGTGCGTGCTTGTGTTTCCTTCCCACGCCACCAAAGAGGAATGGAAAGTGCCTCCTGGTTTTGGTTTCCTTGTTGTGCAATTCTCTTCCCCTGGGCAGTGTCTGAACCATAGTTTCCACTGGGGCCTGAATCAGCACAAAGGCCCTGTTCTCCAACCTGTTGACCCAGCTGCCACACATCGTCTGGCCCTCCACTCTGCACACAGTACACAGCCTGTCCGCCACACTGTCCCCACATCTGGAAGCACTCGCAGAACGTCCTGGCTTTTCAGATACACTATGTCTGATGTGCAGGTGTCCTGCACTGACTGTGTGTGTGTGATGTAGCTTGATCACTTCATTGGGTTTACGTTGACATATTTACTCCCTGTCACTTTGAGTTACCAGCCAGAAGATCACGGTGACTGTGACTGTTGTGTTAGGACACGTCTGTTCTGTTAGGACACGTCTGTTGTGTTAAGACACGTCTGTTGTGTTAAGACACGTCTGTTCTGTTAGGACACGTCTGTTCTGTTAGGACACGTCTGTTCTGTTAGGACTCAGTTTGTTCTGTTAGGACTCAGTTTGTTCTGTTAGGACACGTCTGTTCTGTTAGGACACGTCTGTTCTGTTAGGACACGTCTGTTCTGTTAGGACACGTCTGTTCTGTTAGGACACGTCTGTTCTGTTAGGACACGTCTGTTCTGTTAGGACACGTCTGTTCTGTTAGGACACGGTCTTCATCACGTTGCACGGTTGATGAGAAGCCGCTCAGCGCCAGGCTAATCTTTCCGTTGACGGCAGCTCTCGTGTTTCAAAAGCTAAGCGCGCTACTCAGCCGCCCCCTACTCTGTACAAAATGTCCTCCTCAATAATTCATGTCCACGCCGCACCGAGGGACAGCGGGGCCCTGTCTGTAGGGAGCGGTAATGACCTGTGTTCTGACTCCCTAGGTTCTACTCGGCTGAGATCATTTGTGGGCTCCAGTTCTTGCATTCCAAGGGAGTCATCTACAGGTCGGCAGCACCACACACTCACACACTCCACTGTACATTAAGGGCCCTTAAATAAAGACAGCTGTTGGAAGGCCTTTCCCTTAACGAGGTTTTGTCCTGCTTCCAGAGATCTCAAGTTAGACAACGTGATGTTGGACCAGGATGGCCACATAAAGATAGCGGATTTTGGCATGTGCAAGGAGAATGTGTTCGGAGAGAACCGAGCCACAACGTTCTGCGGTACCCCAGACTACATCGCCCCAGAGGTACAGCGGCCCATCAGACACACTCCATGAGTCCACCTAGGACTCCACGTCCATCTGGAATGGACTCCACGTCCACCTAGAATGGACTCCACGTCCATCTAGAATGGACTCCACGTCCACCTAGAATGGACTCCACGTCCATCTAGAATGGACTCCACGTCCACCTAGAATGGACTCCACGTCCATCTAGAATGGACTCCACGTCCACCTAGAATGGACTCCACGTCCATCTAGAATGGACTCCACGTCCACCTAGAATGGACTCCACGTCCATCTAGAATGGACTCCACGTCCATCTAGAATGGACTCCACATCCATTCTAGGTGGTCCTCTGTGACGACGATGACGATGATGATGTGATGATGATGACGATGATGATGATGGTGATGATGACCTCTTATGTGATGATGTCATTAGATCCTGCTGGGACAGAAGTACTCCTTCTCCGTTGACTGGTGGTCATTCGGGGTTCTGCTGTACGAGATGCTCATTGGACAGTCTCCATTCCATGGAGATGACGAGGATGAGTTGTTTGAGTCCATCCGCATGGACACGCCCCACTACCCTCGCTGGATCACCAAGGAGGCCAAGGACCTGATGGAGAAGGTGCGCCCCACTTCCTCCAAGCCAGACCTTTCTTCAGCAGGACTCTCTCTAACTTGTGTTTGTTTCCCCCCGTCCACAGTTGTTCGAGAGAGACCCCACGCGAAGGCTAGGCATTGTGGGTAACATTTGTTTACATCCCTTCTTCAAAACGATCAACTGGCCGGCTTTGGAAAGAAGGGAAATAGAGCCCCCCTTCAAACCAAAAGTGGTATGTCCCACTGTTGTGGTCATTTCATTAGAATGAGTCTGTGGGTCATGACGACGTTCTACAGCTCGTCGTCCGCTCCGCTGACCGCCATTTCCCTTCCGTAACAGAAATCGGCCAACGACTGCAGCAACTTCGACCGAGAGTTCCTGAGTGAGAAGCCGAAGCTGTCGTTCAGCGACAAGAACTTCATCGACTCCATGGACCAGACGGCCTTCGACGGCTTCTCGTTCATCAACCCCAACATGGAGCACCTGCTGGACAAGTAGTTCATGTAGAGGGTGCAGTCTGCGGCACAGCGGGCTACTGTACATAGCCAGGGCTAGGTGTGTCAAATCAGGCAAGGAGATTGATAAAGTGTACTAGTTGCAGTATTTATGCAAGGTCCTAAAGGATTTGGACCTCACTGGGTACTATCTTCTAATTATTATAACAAGAGGAACATTTGCCAGAGTTGGCCCTTGTACATATAGGTGTTATATTTCTATGCATGCTAAATTGTCCTGTATGAAAATGAACTATATTACGTTGAAAGGTGAGAATCAGTTTGCCCTTCTTGATGTAAAATTGATTCAGTCCTACCAACACGTCATGTTGTGGTGATTTAGTGAGCTTATGTTATCGTTTAGAATAGCAAAAGAGAGATTTAACCTTCAATATGACACATTGTGTTGTGAAAGTGTAGATTTGTTGACTGCATGTTCAATTCTCAGACCACAAAAAGAACATATTGTATCCATTGCACATGGCCTATGAATTAATCGATTTTCTAAAAGAGCAACACGTGATTTTAGCGAACTCCAATGGGCAAAGAAAAAGCTTCAACCGCTATGTTGTTGTTCTAAAACAAGGCCAGAATTACATTCAAATAATACGATATAATCAAGAGTACGAATAATACAAATACGAGTAATAAGAATAATAATGCTACTTGAGAAAAGGTAGGACCTATCCACATATTGTATATATATATATATATATATACATATTGTATATATATATATACATAAATATATATATAGTGCTTATGTATATTGTAGCAAAGTGTATATTGGTTTGGTTTGGATTTTTTTTTACGGTCCATAGTGTTTGCATCTTATTAAAACTCCACCTACTGTCCTGTATCAGTGCATCTGTTTGGGCTGCTCCAAACACCAGGACCGGAGCAGGCGCCGGGACCGGTCCTGGTGTTTGGGCTGCTCCAAACACCAGGACCGGAGCAGGCGCCAGGACCGGAGCAGGCGCTGGGACCGGTCCTGGTGTTTGGGCTGCTCCAAACACCAGGACCGGAGCAGGCGCCGGGACCGGTCCTGGTGTTTGGGCTGCTCCAAACACCAGGACCGGAGCCGGCACCAGGACCGGAGCAGGCTTGCCCCGTCAGGGTTTGCATATGCTGACCAACCAGGCTGAAAGGAGATTGTATTGAAATTGAATTTCACACAAAATATTGTATAAATGTAAATCTACATTTTCATTGGACAAAGTCACCAAACTGGTCATTTCCAGGTCAAATTGAACAACATCTATTTACCATAATTACACAATCTATAATCAGAGTATAATGAAATGCCATAAAAGGGAATATAACAATGTATCTTTCTGTACAGCCTGAATGGTTATGTCTGATTTGCAATGAATTTGCAATTTTAGGGAATATTTTCTCTAAAAAGGTTGTATGACAATTATGTAAACTCTTCTTTGGCTCTTCTAAGAACATTCTCAAGTCATTAAACTGTGGCTCTGTTCATGACCTCTGTCTATTGACTTCACCGTGATTAAAGTCCAATTCTAAACAAGATATGTAAACTCTAACTTTACCTTCATGATATATATGTAGAATTGTTTTGGGTTTCTCTTGCTTAGGGACACAATTGTCTTTTCAAGATGTTTAGCCATCTTAAATATGCACCAACCAAAATAAATTGAATTTACTTAACTTTTGGTTCTCTGTCTTTAATGTGGTGTTAGTTCCTATGAAACGAAATATTTTCTAAAGAGCCACAGAAGAATACCAACGCCCCCTGTCGGCGAAGAAGAGAGTGACGCTTGGTCCTCCACGTCATCACGCAGTCCCCTTCCACTGTGTACGGAAGTGGGAAGACTGCTGCCACATTGCTCCCACACGAGAAGTCATTCATCACTACATAGGTAGCAAAATATGTCCGTTGTATATATTCGATATTTTCTTACACATTTGACTGCTTTGAGTGTGGACGTCAACGTACATTTTTACTAGAAGTTGGCCAGGTTGTCAGGTGAACAAAATGAGCTCTCAGGATGTCCTCCAGAACGCGTCCACCCTGGCGTCATATAACGTCCTGCTACAGGTGAGTTAACACCCAGAAGAACTCTCATTGATCGATAAGCGTTATAGATATCATTTAAACCGTCCGCATCAATATCGATGGCAGTTCAATTCCATTCTTACAGGTGACGTTCCGTGTGCTCACGTTTTTGATGAATGCCTTCACACTACGTTTTGTGTCTAAAGAACTGATCGGGGTGGTGAATGTGAGGTAAGCTGTCTGGAACCGATTAAACAAACGGGATACTCTGTGTGTGTGTGTGTGTGTGTGTGTGTGTGTGTGTGTGTGTGTGTGTGTGTGTGTGTGTGTGTGTGTGTGTGTGTGTGTGTGTGTGGGGGGGGGGGGTCATCTTATCCTATGTTTACGTGTGTGTGTGTGTGTGTGTGTGTGTGTGTGCGTGTGTGAGGGGAACTGGGTCATCTTATCCTATGTTTACGTGTGTGTGTGTGTGTGTGTGTGTGTGTGTGTGTGTGTGTGTGTGTGTGTGTGTGTGTGTGTGTGTGTGTGTGAGGGGAACTGGGTCTTATCCTATGTTTACGTGTGTGTGTGTGTGTGTGTGTGTGTGTGTGTGTGTGTGTGTTCTTATCCTATGTTTACGTGTGTGTGTGTGTGTATGTGTGTGTTTTTATCCTATGTTTACGTGTGTGTGTGTGTGTGTTCCTATCCTATGTTTACGTGTGCGTGTGTTCTTATCCTATGTTTACGTGTGTGTGTGCGTGTGCGATCGTCAGGTTGATGCTGCTCTACTCCACGCTCGTCTTCCTGTCCAGAGAAGCGTTCCGGAGGGCTTGTCTCAGCGGGAGCTCGGGACCGGCCCACAACTGGAGGCAGACCGTCAACCTGTTGTGGCTGACGTAGGGTGGATGTCCCACAACTGTTATTCAACTACTCTTCAGATTCTTTAATGATCAATACTTTAGTTGATTTCACCTATCCCCTGTGTTGCTTGTGTGTTTCTGGCTGTGTGTGTGTGTGTGTGTGTTTCTGGCTGTGTGTGTGTGTGTGTGTGTGTGTGTGTGTGTGTGTGTGTGTGTGTGTGTGTGTTTCTGGCTGTGTGTGTGTGTGTGTGTGTTTCTGGCTGTGTGTGTGTGTGTGTGTGTGTGTGTGTGTGTGCGCGTGTTTCTTTCTGAACTCCATGACAGGTTGCCCCTAGGTGTGGTGTGGGCCTCCATCTTGGTGTGCGTGTGGCTGTGGCTCCTGGAGGTCCCGGACCCCCAGGACATCCCTCACTATGCCCCGGCCGTGTGGCTCTTTGCCCTGGCGGCTCTGCAGGAGCTGCTGGTGGAGCCTCTCTGGGTGCTGGCCCAGGCCCACATGTTTGTCCGTCTGAAGGTGGTGGCCGAGAGCCTAGCCATGGTGGCCAAGTGCCTTCTCACCGTGGTGCTGGTGGTGCTGGCCCCGGAGTGGGGACTGTACATCTTCTCAGCTGCTCAGGTAAAGGGGCGATGTCCTCGCCCTGCTGGGGATGTTCAGGACTGGAGCCTCCTTCTGTTGACTTCAGCTTGTTGTCATTTCAACGTGTGGCTTCTGCTTCGTTTTCCAGTTGGTGTACACTGGCTTTCTGGTGCTCTGCTACGGCATTTATTTTGCTCGCTTCTTGGGATCTGAAGAAGCGAACAAGAAAGGTTTTCCGATAAACTGTGTTGGAGACCTGCTGCCCCACTCAGCCACGGGAGAGGTAGGGCTTCTATCCATTATCATATCAACAGATTACCCTGGGTGACATAGCTAGATATTTCCTTTATGATAATAATCATTTATGATTCAAGGAAACGTTTCTGTGAGACAATGTGTGTCTATCTAAAACCGTGTAGTTCCTCCAAATGTACTGTTTGATGTAAGCCTGAAAACGCCAGACCAATTTGCAAAAATATGAAAAATATGCAGACTGAATGAACCATGAGCTCCCAGATTGGTCTGGTTCCCAGGCTGAAGTGCCCTTTCAGTCAGAGTAAATGATCAGATTAGCGCATGGCATTCACAATGCTTATGGTTTCACTTCTGCATGATAACAGAAGTATGCATCTGCATACTTTAATGATTATATTGTCATCTTTAACTCAATGGGTCATTCACAGTGAGGTCACCTTGACAGCCTTACAGGTGAAGCTGCTGTCCGATGCTTAAAGGCTGAGCCCTGGTTCCTGAGGGCCTCTCCTCCAGGAGCCCTGGTTCCTGAGGGCCTCTCCTCCAGGAGCCCTGGTTCCTGAGGGCCTCTCCTCCAGGTGCCCTGGTTCCTGAGGGCCTCTCCTCCAGGAGCCCTGGTTCCTGGGGGCCTCCCCCCAGCCCTAACCCCCAGGTCTCCCTCAGGAGCCCTGGTTCCTGAGGGCCTCTCCTCCAGGAGCCCTGGTTCCTGAGGGCCTCTCCTCCAGGTGCCCTGGTTCCTGAGGGCCTCTCCTCCAGGAGCCCTGGTTCCTGGGGGCTTCCCCCCAGCCCTAACCCCCAGGTCTCCCCCAGGAACCCTGGTTCCTGAGGGCCTCCCCCCAGCCCTAACCCCCAGGTCTCCCTCGGGAGCCCTGGTTCCTGAGGGCCTCCCCCCCCAGGAGCCCTGGTTCTTGAGGGCCTCCCCCCAGCCCTAACCCCCAGGTCTCCCTCAGGAGCCCTGGTACCTGAGGGCCTCTCCTCCAGGAGCCCTGGTTCCTGGGGGCCTCTCCTCCAGGAGCCCTGGTTCTTGAGGGCTTCCCCCCAGCCCTAACCCCCAGGTCTCCCTCAGGAGCCCTGGTACCTGAGGGCCTCTCCTCCAGGAGCCCTGGTTCCTGGGGGCCTCTCCTCCAGGAGCCCTGGTTCCTGGGGGCCTCCCCCCAGCCCTAACCCCCAGGTCTCCCTCAGGAGCCCTGGTTCCTGGGGGCCTCCCCCCAGCCCTAACCCCCAGGTCTCTCTCCCTGTGGGTCTGCAGCGGGCCGTGGACTGGACGCTGGCCAGGCTGACGTGGAGCTTCTTCAAGCAGTCCTTCCTGAAGCAGCTGCTGACGGAGGGCGAGCGCTACGTCATGACCTTCCTGAACGTGCTCAGCTTCGGGGAGCAGGGCGTCTACGACATCGTCAACAACCTGGGCTCCATGGTGGCGCGCTTCGTCTTCCTGCCCATAGAGGACAGCTTCTACGTCTTCTTCGCCAAAGTGCTGCAGAGAGGACGCGCTGTCCAGAGCCAGAAACAGGTGGGTTCTGAGGAGCCGGAAGCCACGTCTTCGTTCAGCCGTTACTTCAGGCGTCTGACCCCAGAGCGTGTCCCCAGGAGGACGTCTCCATGGCAGCAGAGGTGCTGGAGTGCCTGCTGAGGCTGGTGGTCGTCATGGGCCTGGTCGTCATGGTGTTTGGCTACGCGTACTCCCACCTGGCCCTGGACGTCTACGGGGGCTCCCTGCTGAGCAGCGGGGCAGGTCAGTCCCCCGCCGGTCCGGCCCACGGCAGGCTAGAGAGCGGGGCCTGGCCCGGCCCGGCCCGGCCCGGCCCGGCCCGGCCTGGCCCTTGGGGTTCATGTGGTATGTTTGGGTTCTTGTGTTCCAGGGCCCGTTCTGCTGAGATGCTACAGCTGCTACGTCCTCATGCTGGCCGTCAACGGTGTCACTGAATGCTTTGTGTTTGCTGCCATGAGCCAAGAGGAGGTGGACCAGTAAGAACCTCTCTCTCTCTCTCTCTCTCTCTCTCTCTCTCTCTCTCTCTCTCTCTCTCTCTCTCTCTCTCTCTCTCTCTCTCTCTCTCTCTCTCTCTCTCTCTCTCTCTCTCTCTCTCTCTCTCTCTCTCTCTCTCTCTCTCTCTCTCTCTCTCTCTCTCTCTCTCTCTCTCTCTCTCTCTCTCTCTCTCTCTCTCTCTCTCTCTCTCTCTCTCTCTCTCTCTCTCTCTCTCTCTCTCTCTCTCTCTCTCTCTCTCTCTCTCACACACACACACACACACACACACACACACACACACACACACACACACACACACACACACACACACACACACACACACACTCACTCACTCACTCACTCATACTCACATGCTCGCCAAAGTAGTATAGACTACTGTATAATCATTTCAACCGTATGTGCGCGTGTGTGCACGTGCGTGCGCGTGTGTGTGTGTGCACGTGCGTGCCTGTGTGTGTGCGTGTGTGTGCGCGTGCGTGCGTGCGTGTGTGTGCGTGCGTGTGCAGGTACAACGTGGTGATGCTGGCTCTCTCGGTGTCCTTCCTCCTCCTCTCCTACGTGCTGACCTGGTGGGCTGGAGCCGTGGGCTTCATACTGGCCAACTGTCTGAACATGGGCCTCCGCATCCTGCACAGCCTTGTCTACATCCAGCGCTACTTCCAGGCCGGCCCCTGGGCGCCGCTCAGAGGCCTGCTGCCCTCCCCCGCCCTGCTGCTGGCGCTCGCCCTGAGCGCCGTGGTCACGGCTCTGTCCGAGGTACCGCTCACCACGACAACTCAGCACTCTGAACAAGCACGTCTCTACCTCACCTGTCATTCATCCACGAGCGCTCAGACCTCGTGCACGAGCGCTCAGACCTCGTGCACGAGCGCTCAGACCTCGTGCACGAGCGCTCAGACCTCGTGCACGAGCGCTTAGACCTCGTGCACGAGCGCTCAGACCTCGTGCACGAGGGCTGAGTCTTAGCGTCCCTGGTGGCTCTGCTGTGTGCTTGTGATGCAGGGCGCGTTCTGCTGTGACGGCGGCTGGCTGCGACGGCTGGCCCACATGGCTGTGGGCGCGCTGTGTCTGCTGGCGGTCCTCATAACCACCCTGCTGACGGAGACCCAGCTGGTCCACTTCGTGAGGACGCAGCTCCGGCCCCGGCCCCGGGACAAAAGCACGTGAGCTGTGTGGCGCCGCTGGCTGGAAGCGACCCTCTGCTCGCATCAAACATGGAGGACTGAACACAAACCCATGGATGGTTGTCATGACTACCATGATGGAGTGGATAAGAACAGGAGATTCCTCCTGCGTTTCACCAGAGCTGGACTGTTTGTACACACGGGTCAGGCCTGGACTGGACCGCTCGGACCTGGACTGGACCACTTAGGACTGGACTGGACCACTTAGGACTGCTTAAAAGCAATTTGTAGATGTATATGAATGTAAAATGATGCTTTGAAATTAAGTTGGTGATGATATGTAGCAAAAAGGACCAAATACACTTTTTTTTGTACTTTTGAAGTCGTTTTCATTGTTTCAAAATATAGAACTCTTTCTGTGTTAATTCTTCTCATGCCTCTAAACTATCTAATGAAATGCCAGTGTGTTATTTCATGATTTAAACCAATCTTATCCATCTTCAAATTTAATGAACTATATTTTAACATATTCCAGGAACCAATATTGTACTTTCAACCGTAGTTATAGTTAGTTATGGTTAGTTAGCGACTCATGGTTACTCATTCACTTGAACTCGTTTACTTGAAAAGAAAAGGTTTCTGAATAGGAATTGTCCTTCCCACTCCACACTGGCTCCAAATACCTAAGAGTGACTGATGACATCATTATGAAGACAGGAAAGAGAACAACATACTGTGTCATAAAGTTCCTCTCCAGCAGCCTAAGGTCTAAGCGTATCCTTTGACGCTTAGTCCTGTAACAAATAGTCAGGGGACACCTCCAACGCTAGTTGTGCTGGACTCCATTGGAGGTGTTTGTTTGTGGAAACATCAGCGGAGAAGATGTCATTCTGGCGGCAGATCTCAGATCTCAGATCTCATGCCCGTGACGTCACCTCATAAAGCAGGGGAAAAGAGGACGCTGTGAGCCTAACCAGATCCAGAGAAGCGGGAGGAGGAGTCCTACATAGCTGTCGGCCCTAGCAACAGATTTTTAGGGCGCTGGAGAATCTCAGCCGTGCAGACGGGGGGACAGACCGCAGAGCCCGCAGGAGAGAGGAATTCACCACAGGATATTCTCTACTACAACTCGCCCAGCATGTCGCAAGTAAGCCTAGCGCAATATGAACCCAGACGCGCTGCTGGAAGGTGTCTTTGTTTCTGAACTTGGTGATTTCCCTCACGCCTCGGTTCTCTTCAGCAAGGGGAAGACGAGGGCCCAGAGCAGCGTCCTGCGGTGAGGGATGAGGACCTGGCTGAGGCCAAGGACAAGCTGGGCACCCAAGGGCCCTTGAAGAGCAAGACCTATGAAGTGATTGCAGAGTGTGGTGAGCTCAGGTCCTATGGGTGGAACAGGCCGCTGTATCTGGAACATCTAAGCTTACATTTCTGGAGCTAAACGGTGGCAGGGTGGGGTTTGCTGCTTCTGAATTTCCACTCCATATACAGAGAAGTCAGGGACTGTTAAACTGAGGGTTGGATTCCTGCCAAAGCTCTGAGCCAGTGTCTCTGGGGGTTTGTTTGTGTCCACACTGCATACCACTGCTTTCTGCTGTGAGTGTCTAACTGCTCGTTCTGTTGTCTTCTCTACAGAGAAGGTGGGGAAGGCTGCTCCATCTGTGTTCAGCTCAGCAAGGTCAGGGGGAGAGACCGTATTCAGCAAGCCGTCTGCGCGGCCAATCAGGAAGTAGCAACGCCTTGCTGGTTAAATACGTGTGGGTCACCCTGGTATCTTAACACCGTAAAGCAGGGTTTACTTTTTGTGGCTTTGCACTTTTGGTACGCCACTTTTTCTCAATCGTTGACACACTAAAGCGGGTGTTATGTTACCATGGTAACAACGTGACGCTCGTGTGTCAACAACAAACAACAAAGACTATTTCTGCAAAACCCCAAGCATCATTCCTTTGTTTTAACGCAAACAGCAATTCTACATCACATTTTGCACAACTCTATACGCAAAATCTCCACATTTAGCACAATTGTCATAATCGAGCCGTGTTTGTTCACATGGACGCCAACCTCTCATCGATGATTGGTCCCACTCACGCCACACCTGCTCCACATCAATTGGCCAAACTTTTCAATTAGCTGTCGGAAAGAGAGCTCAGCTAAATCTACTGTGTTGGCAAACATGGAGCAACACAGAGAGGAGGAGGAGGAGGAGGAGGAGGAGGAGGAGGAGGGAGATAATAATTCAGATGAAATGCAGCGTTGGTTGATCACGTAATCCACCACGGGTTAACCACGACCAGAGGTGGGGCGGCGTGTTCAGCCCAAGGAGAGCTGCTTCCCTGTGGCCTTAGAGAGGACAATAGGTAAGGAACCGCTTCAGTAGTCCTGTACTGTCTGCAGGGATTACAGAGCAACACTCTGCTGTACCCAATTAGGTTTACCTAGCAGTCACTAATTAGGATAGAGTTACTGTAGTGCATCATGGCAATTCTTTATATTTACTGTGATGTATCATGGCAAGTCTTTATATTTACTGTGATGTATCATGGCAAGTCTTTATATTTACTGTGATGTATCATGGCAAGTCTCTATATTTACTGTGATGTATCATGGCAAGTCTCTATATTTACTGTGATGTATCATGGCAAGTCTTATATTTACTGTGATGTATCATGGCAAGTCTCTATATTTACTGTGATGTATCATGGCAAGTCTTTATATTTACTGTGATGTATAGAACATAGCATTTAGATGTTTTTAATGTATCGCACCAGTGGGAAATCAATGCTCAATAACCTTTTCATCAGGCCCGTGTGAAACATTTTGATGGAAAAAAAACAGTTTTGAGAGTTATGGTTTTTATGCATGAATTAATTTAGCAAAAGGTTAACTGTTGCTTTGCTTTGTGTGGAGTTCTAGTTTCAGGAAATGCATCCAAACAATTGAGAAAAACGAATGCCAAGAGTTTTTTTTAATCCTGGTACCTCTGGAGTTTCATTGAATTAGGATTGTGATGTTGGGGGAAAGCCACGCAGTACATAAATATGACAAAACAATCGAAATACTATAAAGTAGTCTGTAACCACCAGACATTATGAGCTTCTATTTCAAAATAAAAAATGTAATGTTATAAGGTTTAAAGGCCTCTCCACCTGTGGAGTGTAGATGGTGGCTGGTTGAAGCAGCCTCACCTGGCCCGAGTCAGACTGATTGGACTCTGGGTCTGGGTGAGGCTGCACACCTGTGCTGCTGCCATCACCACACACTCCGAGATCTCCTGCATGGTAGCACGTTACACCTCCTGCTCGGTATATTATACTCTGTTGTATTATCTACAATAAACCGGTTTTCAGCACCACCACCCTGCGTCCTTGTTATGGAGCCAGCAAAAGCCACCTAGGTGGAGTGTAGCATGCAGTTACACCACCATGAACACTATGTTCATGTTGTTAGGTTAAGTCATCACTATGTTCATGTTGTTAGGTTAAGTCATCACTATGTTCATGGTGTTAGGTTAAGTCACCACTATGTTGTTGTTAGGTTAAGTCATCACTATGTTCATGTTGTTAGGTTAAGTCATCACTATGTTCTTCATGTTGTTAGGTTAAGTCATCACTATGTTCATGTTGTTAGGTTAAGTCACCACTATGTTCTTGTTAGGTTAAGTCACCACTATGTTCTTGTTGTTAGGTTAAGTCGTCACTATGTTCTTCATGTTGTTAGGTTAAGTCACCACTATGTTCATGTTGTTAGGTTAAGTCATCACTATGTACTTGTTAGGTTAAGTCATCACTATGTTCATGTTGTTAGGTTAAGTCATCACTATGTTCATGTTGTTAGGTTAAGTCACCACTATGTTCTTGTTGTTAGGTTAAGTCATCACTATGTTCATGTTAGGTTAAGTCATCACTATGTTCATGTTGTTAGGTTAAGTCATCACTATGTTCATGTTGTTAGGTTAAGTCACCACTATGTTCTTGTTGTTAGGTTAAGTCATCACTATGTTCATATTGTTAGGTTAAGTCACCACTATGTTCATGTTGTTAGGTTAAGTCATCACTATGTTCTTGTTAGGTTAAGTCATCACTATGTTCATGTTGTTAGGTTAAGTCACCACTATGTTCATGTTGTTAGGTTAAGTCATCACTATGTTCATGTTGTTAGGTTAAGTCACCACTATGTTGAGGTTATTAGGTCAAGTAAACTCAAAGTAACCACTGTTAGGATTACAAGGTAGCCCTAACAGTGGTTACTAAAAGGCACTTAAATAGGATATGCAAAAACATTTTATTGGAAATAGAAAATATTTTAATTACAAAATGAATGAAACATATTTGCCTGAAACATAAGCTTCCACTGAACAGGACCTGGGAAAGCAGAAGAACAGAACCAAGTTCAACTGAACACAAAGTCAAACTACAAAGAGCCGCGCTGACAGAAGAACAGAACCAAGTTGAACTGAACACAAAGTCAAAGAGCCGCGCTGACAGAAGAACAGCCATTCGCCCAGGCTGGAGTTCACTTCATGAACTTGAGGTGCTGGTCCTGCAGGATCTTGGCGGAGGACTTGGCATCGTAGAAGAGCTCATTGATCTCCTCCACCTGCTCGCGCTCCACCCCTTCCTTCCCCTGCACCCGGCCCAGCAGGTGGGCTGGCGTCAGCAGCTGCACGGCGTACCTGAGCGTGGTCTTGGTGCCCACCTCCCCCAGGTGGCTGAGCGCCTCCTCGCTCACGCTGATCCCCTCCGTCTGCGCTCGGATCTTGATGATCTGCAAAGCAACGCGTGTGAGGGGCGTTACGTCAACATCCCCGTTCCCCCCGTCGCCGTGGTACCCACACCCACCTGCTTCATCTCCTGGGGCGTGTACATCAGGGTGCGGATGATCATGACCCGGTCCAGCAGGTCCAGCGGGATGCCGTGAGGGGAGCTGATGTCATCCGTCCCTCTGTTGAAGGAGACCCAGGAAAAACCATTAACACAGGTAACCACAGGTAAAGCCCATTAACACAGGTAAAGCCCATTAACACAGGTAACCACAGGTAACGCCCATTAACACAGGTAACCACAGGTAAAGCCCATTAACACAGGTAACGCCCATTAACACAGGTAACCACAGGTAAAGCCCATTAACACAGGTAAACCCCCTAACCACAGGTAACCACAGGTAACCACAGGTAACCACAGGTAAAGCCCATAACCACAGGTAAACACCATTAACACAGGTTAACATGCATAACATAACCTGCAGCCCAGTCTTGAAGATGTACTTCAACCTGCAATATGTCAATGTCCTCTGAGGCTGGAGTTATTTGACATACCAAAGTGTCATCTATCTCATCAGAACCCCTATGTACTGAATGGAGAAGAATGGATTTTGAAGAGTGAGATAGCCAAAGACCCAGGCCCCTAACGCCCATGGCTCACTGGACCCGGGATATTTCTGGTCATTTGAACCAAACGGTTCAGGGAAGCAGAGATAATGATGTGTGGGGAACATTGCCACGCTCTGACCTAATGAGGCAGTTGCCCCTGTTGGAGGCGAACACCACGATGGGGGCGATGGCGCTCTCTAGTGCCCGGTGGAGGTAGGTGAAGCACTCGATGTCCAGCATGTGCACCTCGTCCACAAACAGCACGCCGGGAACCAGCTCGGCCACGCCCTGGTCGATGTAGCGGTTCACCACCTTGTTGATCTCCGTCCGCAGCTTGTCTGCAGAGGAGCAGGGAGACTGAGAGCAGGTCGACGCAGAAGGCTGGCCCTGCAGCGGCCGTCAACACACCCTCTGCCTACCTGTGATCTCCGTCTTCTTGGGCTTCATCAGCTGGCCCATCATGGACAGGATGTCCTGGCCCCCCTGAGGAGGGACAGAAGCAGGTCAGGAATCATCAGTGAAAGAGCTTCCTGTCTCCCGATAGGAAGCATCGTGTGAAGACTTCCACAACAAACGTCGCACAGGAATGTGTGCACATGATGTGAACATTGAAAAGATGAATGAAAGAAGTGAAAGTGTTGCTGCTAGCCGGCGTGTTGGCGCGTCCTACCTGCGGCCTGGCGTTGGCCACGTCCAGGTCCTGCAGGGTGACGTCCTGGATGATCTCCTTCTTCTTGTGGACGTCCCCCTTGGGCAGGGGCACGTACTCCTCAGCCTCCAGGTCGAACTCGGTGGCGAAGGTGTCACAGCGACCTTGTCTCTGCGGAGACAAAGGAACGGATTGACGGCGACGGACCAAGGGGGCGGGGCGACGGACCAAGGGGGCGGGGCGACGGACCAAGGGGGCGGGGCGACGGACCAAGGGGGCGGGGCGTCGTGCGCGGTGGATTAACAGAAGCGGCCGTGCGAGCGCCAGGGGAGAGCAGATGTATGAGTGAAGTCTCCGGGCGCACGGCCGGGAGATGAGAGATGGGCGATGGGGGGGGGGGGCTGAGACGCCTGTCAGCAGGAACAAATGTGGTGTCCCACTCCACCCAGGGCTACGCAACGCATGCTGGGCAGCTCTGGCCCCTGAACCCCACCTCTCTGACCCCCACCTCCCCGGCCCCCACCTCTCTGACCCCCACCTCCCCGGCCCCCACCTCCCCAGCCCACCTGGGCTGATTAGAAGCTCCTGTCAACACGCTCCATCAGCGCTGGGGCCCACGGGCCCCCAGGTTGGAACAGACACAAGGAGAGATGAGGGGATAAGGGCCCAGCACGTGAAGAAGTGCAGGAATGAGAGGTTCGTTCCAGCGTACAGCAGAGAGGAAGCCGTCTCAACACAGCGCTGTGGTGAAGAGAGAGAGGATGTCTCTCCACGAGGCCTTGAACCTTTTTAAGGACTTATTTTGTGACTAGTGTGTTTCCAAACAGTTAATCCATTGAAACGGTGTTTGTGCAAAGGGTTTTCTAGTGAGCTACCTTGACTGCTCCACTGTTGGCTTCGATGTAGATGACATCTCCCACCTCCACACGCTCCTTCTGCAGACTCTCGTAAATGCTGGGGTCCAACTGAGGAAGCAAACAGAGCTCCGGTGAGACTAGAAGGCACCCTGCTGGGATGGGAAGACGCCCGGTCCAACGCCTCACCTTGAGCTGCTTAGTGCCCTTGCCCGTCCTCAGGCCGATGACGACATGGCTGATGGTCTTCCCGTAGCCCCCCATCGGGTTCTCCGTCTCACAGGGGGTCAGCTCTGTCACCTCGCCTTCGTATACCTCCTTGGTCTCCTTGATACGCAGACCTGTAGGTGGGCCCCCACACAAGGACAGGTGGGTACACGGGAGACTGGGAGGACTCATCCAACATTACCTGCACGATACTCAGTGGAAGAATGGGATTTCAGCTTTGGGAACACATGCCCAGTGCAACGCAACGCAACGCAACGCAACACACACACACACACACACACACACACACACACACACACACACACACACACACACACACACACACACACACACACACACACACACACACACACACACACACACACACACACACACACACACACACACCATGCTATGTAACGGGACCCTCACTGCGTGTGCGTGCAGGTGGCTGATCTCGCCTGCTGTGGAACACAGAGGCACCCTTGTAGCTCAGTGTCATGGGAGCCCTTATCGAGACGGTGACGACGGACACGGATTTGGCATCCCCCCCCCCCCCCCCCCCCCCCCCCGAATCCTGCTCTGCCTTCGCCTCTCTCAGCCTATTCTGCGTCGCCGAGCGACTGTTGCCAATGACCTCCTCTACATCACCTTAAAACCATTTCCTCCCCTGTGACAGCAAACGTCAACGATTCAGACAAAGCCCCTTCCCTGCAGAACCCGATACAGCCTTCCTTCAACAGCGCTCAGCCTTTCAGCTCCGCAGCCACGGGGAGCAGGGCACCTTGTCTGGTCTTTCCGGGACTTCTTAAGAAACACAAGGTGTGCGCGCGCTTGTGCCTGGGAGGGATAGATGTGTTTTGGGGAAAGGTACGGTTTTCTTTGAAATGACAACCCACCGATGGCTCTTCTGAAGTTCTCCATCAGAACTTCTGTCTTCTTGATCTCCGTGGAGTAGACCTCACTGCCCACCATGGGGCAGAAAGGCACTTTGTTCCCCAGCTCCTGGGCCATCGCCAGGGCCAAGGCGGTCTGAGACACCGAGAGCAGAGTTTAGACATCACCTTTCCTTTTCCGTTCGTTCTTTGCAGTCGAGAGACTCTACAAATAATTGCTGAATGTAATTTCCCTTGCAGATAATATTACTGCAACAATGAGGATGGGGAGAGGAGGGATGAGAGAAATGTCCACCATACCTTTCCCGTACCGGGCGGCCCAGCCAGCAACACAGCCCTGCCTGCCATCTTCTTAGAGCGGATCAGCTCGACAATGATGCCACAAGCCTTTAGTTACAAAGCAGATTAACAAAGAATGGAACTGGATGAGGGACTTTCAAATGGTATGTCCTTAAGAGTGACATTTTAGACTACTCCAAATTACATGTACAAATTCTTAATTTAAACTATCGTGTGTCTGAAACTGAATGTCAGTACATAATAAAAACAGCTCTCTCCTGATATACATTATTTCTCTTCAATAGTTACTACAAACGTTAGGAATGACACACTATCCCTTGAACTGTACTACTATAATTAATAAGCCCTTCGCTCGATATGGGTTAAAAGAACTGATGCCTTGCACGTAATAATGCTTCTAATAAGGTAAAATATGATCCTAAATCATACATCAGCGAGCAGGTGGAGAAACAGCGACCCCTGCATCATCACTGCATGAATAAGCGAATTCTACCCCTCAGACTAGCTACCGATGATCTAAGCATCTCCGGATTCGTTAGTAAACGACATGAGGCACGGTTCTGTCTGACCTCCCTGGCGGACTCCTGTCCGACGAGCCCGGACGCGGACTGCTTGGCGTTCCCGGCCTCGTCCAGACCCAGTCCTTTCACATGACTATGAGACGCGATCCGCTGGGTTTTGGTGGTACTTTTAACTTCCTCGATCTTCATGGTGGAATCGATGGATAGGGAATTACTTAAAAGAACAATAAAGTCACAAATAGAGCGAAGAATGAGCCGCTTGGTTTATCTTTTCGCCGGTGCGGTCGGCGGGTAACTCAAAACACAGGACTGCGTTTCCATGTGGGTTACTAAGGGAAAGTAGAGGACGTACCGCCTAGTTGCTCTACGTAAAGAATAGATTGGACCATTCTGCCAAGCAGGGCCCCTTGATTGGCTCAAATATCTGCCAGTCACTATTTGCTTCCGGTTGTGTTTCAGTTGCATTGTCGTAGCAGAAACAAATGAATCAATTCTCGAGTCTTTCCAAGCAAAGATAATCAAATAAAACAACCCAAAAATACAATAATGTCCATTTACAATAGTGATCGGTTATTTTGTGCCTCATAGTGTATTTTAAACGGTCCTGTTTTCCCCTCATTTATTCGCATTTATTAATCAAACGTTCCGCTTGTGTGTTGCAGGGCGGAATGTATTGAGACCCAGGAAAAGGTTGACTTCATGCAAACGGCCGTATCTGTTTGTGTTAGTCTGCCTGCTAATCATAACTTAACGGACATAGAAATGCAGTCATGACAGTGGAAAAAGGCAGAAAATAATGAATGTCAATACATAAGAGGTGTGGGGGGGGGGAAGACAAACGATTACGTTGCCGCAACTAGTTCAGTTCAAAGTCCTAATTTAGTTTAAACAAACACAATGACGGACCCAGGGGACAGTCGCATTAAAACGTTGAATTTTAACGTGGGTGTGCTCGGGCATGTAGACAGCGGCAAGACGTCGCTCGCCAGAGCCCTCAGCAGCACTGCCTCCACCGCAGCGTTCGACAAGAACCCCCAGTCCCGAGACAGAGGCATCACACTGGATCTGGGCTTCTCCTCGTTCACGGTGGACCTCCCGGACCACCTGCGGGACAGCTGCGGGGATCAGTACGACAGTCTGCAGTTCACCTTGGTGGACTGTCCTGGACATGCCTCGCTCATTCGCACTATCATTGGAGGTAAGCCTAGTCGGAAGTAGTCAAATGTACTTTGTGTTTGACGTTTTGTAGCTTGAGTGACGAAATCCTAGGCACACTTTTGCTCACTGACGTCTGTGTTTGGACACATAGTTGTGTGAGCTGAGCGAGTCTGCATATTGCTTTATTCAACGACCTGTACAACAAAAACCTAATCTGTCCAGCAGAGGGAGCGTGCAGTGTTTAAGTTACTCAGCGAAAAGTCATCGCAGTGGTTCAAAAAGAAAAAATGAATTTGATGAATGAATGCCACATATAATGAAATTATATTGAATTTCAAGATAACACGATCTCTTATTTTACGTTGTGTATTCACCCGAGGGCCCAATGAGTAGAGACCGCATCAAGTTCAGCTCCGTTCATCTTGTCCCACGGGGGACCGCTCGCTTACAGCGGGGCACATTAGTAAGAGCAACAGAATTAGGCTAGAAAGGCACATGAAAACGATACAGATAAAAAGATTGCAGTGGCGGGCCAGTGGTTATTTTGATACTGTTTTATTTCTCTCTGTCTCCCTCTCACACGCACGCACTCACTCACTGGCCATAATGAAACAGATCTGTGTGTTTTAACCCGGCCTGAGCCGGTTCCCTGGTGCAGTGCACATGCTGTGGATTAGGGGGAGAGGGAGGGGGAAGCATGAAGCTTCCCCTCCCGTCCCCAGTGACAAGAGCACAGGAAGGCCGGGGAGCCAAATACAGAGAGAGAAGAGGGGAGCACAGGAAAGGGAGGCTGCCAAAGTTAGGGAAAGAAAAGAAGGCAAGAGGAAAGACAACCAAGTGAGCAGGGGCTCTGGTTTCAGCCCTCCAGCCCTTCTGTCTCCCCCTCTCTGTCTCCCCCTCTCTGACACCCCCTCCCCTATGTCTCCCCCTTGGTCTATGTTATTTTTGGGGTAGCTGTCTGAATTTGTTTATTTATTTTTTACCATTGTCAACCTCAACCATTACGTATATGAATTTGAGTTGTATAGGTTTCCAACAACTGTTTTGAATTACTAGAAACATCCTATTCGCTTATTTGATAGAGCACGCACACACGCACGCTCGCTCACACACACACACACACACACACACACACACACACACACACACACACACACACACACACACACACACACACACACACACACACACACACACACACACACACACTACGAAGTGATATGTTGTGTGTCCTAGGGGCCCAGATCATTGACCTGATGGTGCTGGTGGTGGATGTGGTGAGGGGCCTCCAGACCCAGACGGCTGAGTGCCTGCTGATCGGCGAGCTCACATGCCCCAGCATGGTGGTGGTCCTGAACAAGACAGACCTGCTGCCGCCCGCCAAGAGACAGAGCGCCATCGAGAAGATGACCAAGAGGCTGCAGAAGACCCTGGAGAACACCAGGTACCAGGCTGGGACGAGGCAGCGGGGGTCACGGTGGGCGACAGAGGGGCCAGAATGCTCTGAGGCTGCTCTGGTTGTTGCTGCACTAAGTCCTCATTGGGTGCTGTTCTGGGTTAAAACAAGCAGGTTTTTAAGACACATTTTGTGGTGTTTGCATGTCCACCGTGGTGCGTATTCATTTATACTAACCCTATTTTCATGTTCTACATAAATTGTGTAAGTCTTGAATGATTTGTTGTCAGTGAAAGCTGACGTCTCTTGTTCTCTTTAATCTAGATTCAAGGATTGTCCAGTGATAGCTGTAGCAGTGAAGCCTGGTGGCCCAGACGCCCCGGAAACAGACAAGCCCCAGGGAGTCCCAGAGCTAATAGAGGTAAGCTAACCTAGAGCTGCTATAGGCCAGATACCTCCCACCTAGAGCTGCTATAGGTTAGGCCAGAGACCTCCCACCTAGAGCTGCTATAGGTCAGAGACCTCCCACCTAGAGCTGCTATAGGCCAGAGACCTCCCACCTAGAGCTGCTATAGGCCAGAGACCTCCCACCTAGAGCTGCTATAGGTCAGAGACCTCCCACCTAGAGCTGCTATAGGTCAGAGACCTCCCACCTAGAGCTGCTATAGGTCAGAGACCTCCCACCTAGAGATAATGGAGCTAAACTCATCTGGAGATGATATAGGTCAGACCTAGAGTTTCCATAGAGGTAAACTCAGACTTAGATCTTTTGCTTTCGTGCGGATATTAGATTCAAGTGTTAGTGTGAATCTTTATTCTTGATGTTTGTCTTGTTTTTACATTTGAGGAAACTTAAGGAGTTGATGACATACTTGTATTGTAGCAATGTTTGATGAGGTGAAGCGTAGGCCAGGTTGAATATACTGCAGGACTTTATTTAATGTCATGGAAAGCACTTCATTTTCCACACCAGTGCTGAAGGGATTTCCTGTCCTTGGGGTGTGAAGCAGTATGACTCACAGCAGGGGGCGACCAGGCCAGCCAAGGGCACCATGAGACACCATGTCGGCTGGAAAAAAGAAAAGATGTCTTTGTTTTGTGTCTCATGGACAGTGGGACCCCCTGGATGTGCTTCTCATTAGCGATGGCCGGTCTTGTGTCTTTGTTCATGTTTGTGTGCTTCAGCTCCACTCAGGGCTACACTGACCACTGGTGACCTCGCCTCACTGTTAGGACAGCAGTTAACTAGTGCATGCATCTGTCTGTCTCTGTCTGTCTGTCTGTCTGTCTGTCTGTCTGTCTGTCTGTCTGTCTGTCTCTGTCTCTGTCTCTGTCTCTGTCTCTGTCTCTGTCTGTCTCTCTGTCTCTCTGTCTCTCTCTGTCTCTCTCTCTCTCTCTCTCTCTCTCTCTCTCTCTCTCTCTCTCTCTCTCTCTCTCTCTCTCTCTCTCTCTCTCTCTCTCTCTCTCTCTCTCTCTCTCTCTCTCTCTCTCTCTCTCTCAGCTGTTGAAGACTCAGACGTACCGGCCCAACAGAGACCCTCGTGGCTCCCTGCTGATGGCGGTGGATCACTGCTTCTCCATCCGCGGCCAGGGAACCGTCATGACCGGCACCATCCTGCAGGGGGCTCTGGCCGTCAACGACACGGTGGAGATCCCCACCCTGAAGGTAGGCCCCCGCTAGACAGGCGCACACAGAACGGGAGACCGGGTGGGAAGTTCACAAGTTGAAAGGAATGGGGGGGTGGTGGGGGCTAAAGGATGTGTCAGTGTGTTCATGGGGAGGGAAGGAGGAGGAGGTCTGGGGTGGATTGGCAGAACGGGAGCTATGTAATTTAGACCAGATGCAGACGGCCGCTCGCAGGCTGCCGGCTCCAGGTTCAGCACTATTCTGTGTAATCTTTAAATGTGCCACTAGGTGGCAGCAAAGGCCTTACAGAAACCTGCCAAAAAACAAATGTTTCACAACGGTGTGACTAATTTGTTTGATTGGATGATTACGCGAAACATGCAGAACATTATACGCTTTGTAAAGCAAACAATATTAATTAGGATTGCACAATATAGCAAATTGATATTGCATTAAAGGACAACCAAAATATCTCAATAATCCAGGCAGTATTTGGAATGAAGGTTCACACTTCATGCACAGATAAGTAGTCACTATTATCTCTCACTTTATCTCCCTTACTAGACTAAATTATATACACAGTGTTACAACAAACATTTTGTATTCATATTTATTTTGCTTGCTTTGCTAGTCTGTGAAACAATAGCGTCTTTGAACTTAACCTATTCTTCATCATTGTCTGACTCTAATACAACAAATGATATGTTGAAGATTGTAGCTCCAAAGTCACAATGAAAAGGAAAGTCTTCCACACGATGTGCGGCCTCCCAAAAGAGCAACCTTATTAATATCAGTTTGCCAGTGGCAGAGGAATTATGATTGTGTCCTCCTGATATCCTTCACATCCTTTCAGAGTTTAGGTTACAGCCAAGCAGACGTCAGACCAAATGAATTCAAATGTAAAATGTGGCGCCGATACTAATGATCAGTGGTGAAAGGTCTTTTTCATGTTAATAAAAGCGTGTTCCGGGCGTGTTCCCCTTAAGATGAAGGTGAGTGTGTGTCTCTCCTTGTTGCCGCTGACAACAGGTCACCAAGAAGGTGAAGTCCATGCAGATGTTCCGCACGCCTGTTTCCACGGCGATGCAGGGGGACCGCGTGGGCGTGTGCGTGACCCAGTTCGACCCCAAGCTGCTGGAGCGGGGCGTGGTGTGCGGCCCGGGCTCCCTGCGCTCGCTGCACGCCGCCGTCATCTCCGCCCGCAAGATCGCCTACTTCAGGGGCTCGCTGTCCACCGGCGCCAAGTTCCACGTCACGGTGGGCCACGACACCGTCATGGCCAAGGTCACCTTCTTCGGCCCGCTGGCCGCGAGCCCCTCCTCTGACCCCGCCCCGCTGGACACGCCCTTCACCTACGACCGGGAGTACCTGTACCAGGAGAGCTACGTGGGGGGTCAGGGCGCGAACCCCGAGCAGTGGGCCTTGTTGGAGTTCGAGCGGCCGGTCACGTGCCCCTCGCTCTGCCTTGTGATTGGCTCCAAGCTGGACACCGACATCCACGCCAACGCGTGCCGGCTGGCCTTCCAGGGGCGCCTGCTGGAGGGCTTCCAGGACAAGGCCTACGGGGAGACCGCCCTCCCCCGCCTGCGCATCTGCAAGATGAAGCACAAGGAGGGCCAGGTGGAGCGGGTGAGTGGAGCTCCATCACTCTCCGTTGAGTCGACCAAATGTGTTTTAATGGAGTCTGTTCCTCGTCTCACCTCCTCTTGAACTGTGAGCGTCTCCTTGGCGTCTCCTTGGCGTCTCCTTGGCGTCTCCTTGGCGTCTCCTTGGCGTCTCCTTGGCGTCTCCTTGGCGTCCCCTCTGTACGCATGTCATTGTACCCGGGATGTTGTTCATTCCCAGCCTCAGTGTTGCGTGGTGCGTGGCCCGCATGGCTGTGTGTTCTGAAGCATGCACACACCGTCGACAACAATGCATGTGCAGCAGCGCCGGGCGGCCATGTTGGCAGCATAGGGGTGGGTGTGTGTGTGTGTGTCTGTCTGTCTGTGTGTGTGTGTGTGTGTCTGTCTGTGTGTGTGTGTGTGTGTGACGCCACTGGTTGTGTCTGGCGGTTGTATCCTGGCGTTGTTTGGACACACCTGAGTAGCACAGGAATATGCACATGGCTCTCAGGCACCCTGTCCTACTGTCCCCCCCCCCGTCCTACTGTCCCCCCCCCTGTCCTACTGTCCCCCCCCCCTGTCCTTCTGTCCCCCCCCCCTGTCCTACTGTCCCCCCTTCTACTTTGTGCCTCATTGAGTTATTTGTACATTATTGGCCAACTGGCACCCAGGTTAGTTATGAGAGTGTGTGCTTGTGCGTGTGCGAGTGCGTGTGTGTGTGCGTGTGTGTGTGTGTGTGTGTGTGTGCGCGTGTGTGCGTGTGCGTGTGTGTGTGTGTGTGTGTGTGTGTGTGTGTGTGTGTGTGCGTGTGTGTGTGTGTGTGTGCGTGTGCGTGTGCGTGTGTGCGTGTGCGTGTGTGTGCGTGTGTGTGTGTGCGTGTGTGTGCGTGTGTGTGCGTGTGTGTGTGTGTGTTACCACCCTGGTGTCTGCGGGTCACACAGGGCGTAGGTCGAGTGTGTAAGCAGGTTTCCTGGCTGTAACACTTGAGGCCGCTGACAGCTCCAGTCAGCACCATGTCTTTGGTACGCGGGCGTGAGAGGTCAGGTCAGGGGCACGCAGGCCACGCCCCCTCTCCCTCCACGCGGGGAAAACACATTTGAGCTTAAGCATTTCCTTCCTCATGCACAACATAACTGACATAGCTGAGATAGGCTGCCTCATCCAGACACGCCCTCCACACTCCGCTGGACGCAGACGCCTTCTGCACCCGCTCCGCTTGTTTGTTGTTCGTCTTGTTATCGGCCCATCAGACACCATGGCGGGTGGGGCCCCGGGGCCAAACGTTCACCAGGGCATGCGGGGGAGGAAGAGAGGGGGGAGGTTGAGCTGGAGAGTGGAGACAGAACGGTGCCCGCTCATATCAGATCAGAGATGGGTGAGGGACAGAGAGATGGGTGAGGGACATAGGGATGGGTGAGGGACAGAGCGATGGGTGAGGGACAGAGCGATGGGTGAGGGACATAGGGATGGGTGAGGGACAGAGCAATGGGTGAGGCACATAGGGATGGGTGAGGAACAGAGAGATGGGTGAGGGACAGAGCGATGGGTGAGGGACAGAGCGATGGGTGAGGGACATAGGGATGGGTGAGGGACAGAGCAATGGGTGAGGCACATAGGGATGGGTGAGGGACAGAGCGATGGGTGAGGGACATAGGGATGGGTGAGGAGAGATGGGTGAGGGACATAGAGATGGGTGAGGGACATAGGGATGGGTGAGGGACAGAGCAATGGGTGAGGGACATAGGGATGGGTGAGGGACATAGAGATGGGTGAGGGACAGAGCGATGGGTGAGGGACATAGGGATGGGTGAGGGACAGAGCGATGGGTGAGGGACATAGAGATGGGTGAGGGACAGAGCAATGGGTGAGGCACATAGGGATGGGTGAGGAGAGATGGGTGAGGGACATAGAGATGGGTGAGGGACAGAGCGATGGGTGAGGAGAGATGGGTGAGGGACATAGAGATGGGTGAGGGACAGAGCAATGGGTGAGGCACATAGGGATGGGTGAGGAGAGATGGGTGAGGGACATAGAGATGGGTGAGGGACAGAGCGATGGGTGAGGCACATAGGGATGGGTGAGGAGAGATGGGTGAGGGACATAGAGATGGGTGAGGGACAGAGCGATGGGTGAGGCACATAGGGATGGGTGAGGAGAGATGGGTGAGGGACATAGGGATGGGTGAGGGACAGAGCAATGGGTGAGGGACATAGGGATGGGTGAGGGACATAGAGATGGGTGAGGGACAGAGCGATGGGTGAGGGACAGAGCGATGGGTGAGGGACAGAGCGATGGGTGAGGGACATAGAGATGGGTGAGGGACAGAGCAATGGGTGAGGCACATAGGGATGGGTGAGGAGAGATGGGTGAGGGACAGAGCGATGGGTGAGGGACAGAGCGATGGGTGAGCTCTTGTTATGAAAAGTTCTGATTGCTTTCTCCTCATTTTCTGCTCAATCGCCACATTAATCCTGTTGCCCCTCCCCTGTCTTCTGACCTGGTCAGGTGACCGACGACTACACCGTCATTGGCCGGAGCCTGTTCAAGAAGGAGACCAACCTGCAGCTCTTCGTCGGCCTGAAGGTGGCGCTGTCGACCGGGGAGGCCGGCGTCATCGAGGGCGGCTTCGGACAGAGCGGGAAGTACAAGATCCGGGTGTCAGGTAGGCACAGGAATAATCTCTGCACACCTGGAGTGTGAGGTGCACATCTGGTTAACATGAGGTCCACACCTGGTTAACACGAGGTCCACACCTGGTTAACACGAGGTCCACACCTGGTTAACACGAGGTCCACACCTGGTTAACACGAGGTCCACACCTGGTTAACACGAGGTCCACACCTGGTTAACACGAGGTCCACACCTGGTTAACATGAGGTCCACACCTGGTTAACACGAGGTCCACACCTGGTTAACACGAGGTCCACACCTGGTTAACACGAGGTCCACACCTGGTTAACACGAGGTCCACACCTGGTTAACATGAGGTCCACACCTGGTTAACACGAGGTCCACACCTGGTTAACACGAGGTCCACACCTGGTTAACACGAGGTCCACACCTGGTTAACATGAGGTCCACACCTGGTTAACACGAGGTCCACACCTGGTTAACACGAGGTCCACACCTGGTTAACATGAGGTCCACACCTGGTTAACACGAGGTGAAAGATGAGTGTGGGCGAAGTAGAGAGTATTTAGTAGAAGGGGAGTTGAGTTGGGGGTAATTTATCTCACCCCCCCCAGGCTGGGCCAGGCATTTGGTGCTGAGGGTTCAGGATGTGGCGGTCTGCCTGAGATCCCGGACACATTCCCAGGGTACCTCTGGGGACCCTTGGGGTTCCGGGGGAAGTCTGCTCCCTGTTTATTTTACCTTCTGTCGCTCCGGCCCTCGGCTCCTCGCAGAGAGGGCAGGGAAACAAAAACACCAGGGAGGAGAACCTCACACACCTTCATAACACACACACACACACACCTCACCTCACAGACCTTCATAACACACACACACACACACACCTCACCTTACAGACCTTTATAACACACACACACACACCTCACCTCACAGACCTTCATAACACACACACACCTCACCTCACCTTACAGACCTTCATAACACACACACACACACACCTCACCTTACAGACCTTCATAACACACACACACACACACCTCACCTTACAGACCTTCATAACACACACACACACACACCTCACCTTACAGACCTTCATAACACACACACACACACACACACCTCACCTTACAGACCTTCATAACACACACACACACACCTCACCTCACACACCTTCATAACACACACACACACACCTCACCTTACAGACCTTCATAACACACACACACACACACCTCACCTCACACACCTTCATAACACACACACACACACACCTCACCTCACACACCTTCATAACACACACACACACACACCTCACCTTACAGACCTTCATAACACACACACACACACACACCTCACCTCACAGACCTTCATAACACACACACACACACACCTCACCTCACAGACCTTCATAACACACACACACACACACCTCACCTTACAGACCTTCATAACACACACACACACACACCTCACCTCACACACCTTCATAACACACACACACACACACCTCACCTCACACACCTTCATAACACACACACACACACACCTCACCTCACACACCTTCATAACACACACACACACACACCTCACCTTACAGACCTTCATAACACACACACACACACGCACACACACACCTCACCTTACAGACCTTCATAACACACACACACACACACCTCACCTTACAGACCTTCATAACACACACACACACACACCTCACCTTACAGACCTTCATAACACACACGCACACGCACACGCACACACACACCTCACCTTACAGACCTTCATAACACACACACACACACACACGCCTCACCTTACAGACCTTCATAACACACATGCATACACACACACCTCACCTTACAGACCTTCATAACACACACACACCCACACACGCCTCACCTTACAGACCTTCATAACACACACACACACACACACACACACACACACACACACACACACACACACACACACACACACACACACACACACACACACACACATACCTGACCTTACAGACCTTCATAACACACACACACACACACACCCTTTTATTATTATTATTCTAATGTAAGCTTTCCTTGTTTGTTACGGCGATAAGAGCGTAAGCGTGTGTGTGTTTTGTGTGCGTGCTCGTGTGTGTTTTGTGTGCGTGCTCGCGTGTGCGTGTTCTTAAGAGGACGATATCTCCGAGATGCTAGTCAGCAGATAACAGCACAGAGATTTCTGCTGCCCTGCAACCATGACCGCGTCACGTTGGCGTAACCATAACAACCTGAACCATGGCGCCGGTCTTCGCTCGGGTCAGACAGCCGGCGGGGGGGGGGGGGGGGGGGACACGTGGCGTCGGCGTGGGATGTGTGGAGCAAACAAACGCTATCTACGGTCGCCGAGGATCACTGATCACGGACCTGATTGTCTCTGGGTGGCATCTGATAACCGACCCCCCCCCCCCCCCACCCACCCACACGCGCACAGAGCACCTATAACAGTCACGTGACTCTGTGCAGCGATGGATGTAAGACCTACGGAGGAGAACGGCGTTGCCATGGAGATTTCTCTCCACAAACGAGGAGTGAGGTGCGTTGCTCAGGGGCCTCCTGAGACCACGGCCAGGAGGAGGAGAAGGGGTCCCTCTCAGGTCACCACTGGCCCCTGCTGCATGGAGGAAAGGCCCCAGTCAAGGCACCTAGCGCTGGACTAGTGACCACAGCATGAGCGTCGTCTCCAGGTCCTTACAGATGCTCAGCGGGACGATGACACCAGCTCCATTACAAAGCTAACGTGCCTTGTTTTGTTTTGTCTCCAGACGGTCTTCGTCCAGAAACCAAACTGTTGCTGTGTTCCGCTTCTAAGAAGAAAGGGAAAGGTGGCGGGAAGGCCGAACCAGGGCAAGACGACGAGCCCAGAGCAGAGTCTCATCCCGTCAGCATTCACTTGCATTTCAAGCGATACGTCTTTGATCCCCACAAGAAGATGGTTCAGTCCTGACGTTTATCCAGGGCACCTCCATATTGGGGTTCAGCTACAGACAGCGAACGCTGGACGGGTTACGGGGACTGGAGGATGGGGGGATGGAAGCAGAATGTGTTGTTGACGGCGTAGATTATATTCAGGAATCACAATCATGACAACACTGTTGAGTTCTTTTCTTTGATTATTACAAATCTTATCTCGTTTTCCACCTGAAGTGGGTTTTGTTAGAATAATGGTTCCCTCTCCGTGTGTGAGCCTTGCAGCAGAACAGAGAGGTTTAGCAGGGAAACCAGAGTTTACTAATGAAGCACAGACCTTTCCTCTCGCTCTCATGAACATTAGCGATTCCTTTTAGAAATAGACTTGTGTATTTCTTATTTTCCTGATTCTCCTATATATATATATATTCCATTATATTTGCTCTTGCTGTTGTTTTGAACGCTCTCCAAAAATCATACTGATTAAATGAACCTATGAAGAACAGCTCTCTGTATTCTCTTTTGTTTCACTCCAAGTTTCCCTGCTGTGTGACTAAAAAAGGATAATCGAATAGAATTTACTTTCACAATAATTACACTTGTGCCCAAAATGTTACTTTAAACCGGAAGAACACTACTGCTACATCATCATGTTAATAATACTTAACTGTTGTTACCAAACATTGTTCTATGGAAATGAGCGAATGGAACCGAATCCCATTCCCTGGCATAATGGTAACCTGCTAAAGAACCAGTCCAACCAAATCCTTTCTGTACCTTTCTATCCCTCTCATCATTTTGCTGAAGCACGTGTTGTTGCCACCATAACATCTGAAGCTACACTTGGGTCTTTTTTCCAGTTGCTCACCTAATAGGTGTATTTGCAGCACTGATATGTAGTGTTGTCTTAGTGCACTCTAACATCATCGTGCTTCCCCGTCCAGCTGAGACATGCTCTGTGTTGGGAGACAGAGAAGGGAGAAAGAGAGGACCAGGTGATGTCAGCAAACAGTCCCAGTGGACCGGGCTGTATCTGACCAGGGATCTGTGGAATTGGAGAAAGAGAGAGAGAAGGGGGAGGGAGTAAAGTCAGGACACTGGTAAGATTGTTCCTCTGACTGACAGTTCTTTCAGCCTTATCTCCCCTAGTTCCTCTTATAGAAAACCCGACGGACTGAAAAAAAATCTCTTGCGTTCTTTCTTTTTTGTACCCCCATCTTTATCTAATTTCTCCCGGTGCTCGGCTTCACTTTCCATCTCCATGTTTTCCCCTGTTTTGACTGGTCCATCTTGTATGTTACACAGCTGTGTGTTCCTTCAGTGGTCTGCTTTGGACTTGGCGGGGAACGAATGCACACCTCCCTTCGTTTCGCTTAAAGAACGGTACTGTTCAAAAACAAAAAGCGAATGCATTTGTTTTGTGCAAGGTGTTGTGTCTCACAACACCTTGCACACCGTTTAGAGATGAACCAAGAGCGGTACGATTAGCAACGACACTCCCTTTTACAGCCCGACAGACGAAGAAGCGGGGAGGGCGAAGGATCACTTTTTAAGCCCCTCCCGTACTACTCCCCAAACAATACCTCTTAACACGCATGCTAATCCTGTTGGCCTGCGTGTGAGGCTGTGTGTGTGCGTGGACGCGTGTGTATGCACGCTCCTGTGTGTGTGTGTGTGTGTGTGTGTGTGTGTGTGTGTGTTTGCATGCATGCCCGTGTTTGTGTGTGCATGCTTATGTTTGTATGTGTGAACCTTTACGTGTGTGTGTGTGTGTGTGTGTGTGTGTGTGTGTGTGTGAAGAGGATTGGGACTGTATAATCTGCTTTTAGAGATACATGTTATTGTGGTGAGACAGAGAAAGACTGCCAGTCTACTGGGAGAGACAGAGAAAGACTGCCAGTCTACTGGGAAAGACAGAGAAAGACTGCCAGTCTACTGGGAGAGACAGAGAAAGACTGCCAGTCTACTGGGAGTGCAAATGGGAGAATGCTCTCACACAGGCTCCCACTTTGCTTCCAGCACCCTGACAAGAGACTGAGAGCCCAAAGGATTCACTCCTGATAATGCTTTGATTACAATATCGTCACATCATTTCAAACTGGTTGTTTTTTCATACATATTCTCCGTTTATCTGCTAACTAGTCTGCCCTCTCAAGGGTAGAGGAGAACCCGTCCTATTGGACCACAGCCTCCAGGTCAGCTTAGAGGAGAACGCGTCCTATTGGACCACAGCCTCCAGGTCAGCTTAGAGGAGAACGCGTCCTATTGGACCACAGCCTCCAGGTTAGTTTAGAGGAGAACACGTCCTATTGGACCACAGCCTCCAGGTTAGTTTAGAGGAGGACACGTCCTATTGGACCACAGCCTCCAGGTCAGCTTAGAGGAGAACGCGTCCTATTGGACCACAGCCTCCAGGTTAGTTTAGAGGAGAACGCGTCCTATTGGACCACAGCCTCCAGGTTAGTTTAGAGGAGAACACGTCCTATTGGACCACAGCCTCCAGGTTAGTTTAGAGGAGAACACGTCCTATTGGACCACAGCCTCCAGGTCAGCTTAGAGGAGAACGCGTCCTATTGGACCACAGCCTCCAGGTTAGTTTAGGGTGAAGGGTCAACTCTTGAGCACCCACATGTTTACAGATTGCAAATAACCAGAGATGCTCTGGGATAAGAAACCACAGCAACAACAAACAAACCGAACCAAAACAAGCAAACGGCTTGTGACAGAGTAAGGCGTAAGGGCTGTGTTCGAGGGACAAGCAGCCACAACATGGCGGGGAAACTGCTCTGAGTAATGAGAGAGATTAAAAAGAGCAATTAGGAGGCGTTCCTCTGATAAACAGCTGCGCTGTTAATTAGCTGTTTTACTAGTGGGGATGCCGCTAACATCCCTCCCTCAACTCATCCCTCCCTTTCCTGGTTTGATGTTCACTGGGAACGACCCAGGCTGCTGGTTCTTCACTCGTCATGGTTCTGTTCTCGTTGGGTTAGAGCCCGCCTGAACCCGTAAGACTGCTGGTACCAACATCTACGGTCTGCTGGTACCAGTATCTACGGTCTGCTGGTACCAGTATCTACGGTCTGCTGGTACCAGCATCTATGGTCTGCTGGTACCAACATCTACGGTCTGCTGGTACCTACGGTGTGCTGGTACCAGTATCTACGGTCTGCTGGTACCTACGGTTTGCTGGTACCTACGGTTTGCTGGTACCTACGGTCTGCTGGTACCAGCATCTACGGTGTGCTGGTACCAGCATCTAGGGTGTGCTGGTACCAGCATCTACGGTGTGCTGGTACCAGCATCTACGGTGTGCTGGTACCAGTATCTAGGGTGTGCTGGTACCAGTATCTAGGGTGTGCTGGTACCAGTATCTACGGTGTGCTGGTACCAGCATCTACGGTGTGGCGCTGACGGAGAGAGCGGTTTAGTGTGGAGTGATTTGATAAGAGGAAGGCTTCACTTCCTGATGAAATAGAAAAGGCTCCATTGTGCTGATGAGCAAAGCACAGATAATAATCTGGTAGCGCTCTATTTTCTGTCCCCCTGCTAGTGAATGTAATTAGCAGGGGTTACAAATGAGTACCAGTCAGTGCCTCTTTCCAGTCTGCTTCTCCCGTCGCTCGTCTTCGTCTTTGCTTTGATGTTTTGATCCTTTACATTATTTTTGAGTTGACGTATGTGCCTCGCTCCGCTTATGCCTTCCCTCTGGATTTAACTACTGGTTGGGAGTGCACTTCATGGCGTGTGTTCGTTCTTCTTCTGCATAATTAACGTGCCGTAACAAAGCTTTTATGGGTGGGAACTGGAGGAGCACGTTCAGAAACGCAGATCAGACCAACGCTAATGAAATATGAAGAAATAGAAATCGATTTAATAACTCAAATAATTTGTGCAATAATATTATTAAAATAAAGTAATTAAAATGAAATTAATAATAATATTTTTTTCAATAACAATGAAAAGAATACAATGAAATAAAATTTGCGAAGATAACATTTGAACCGCAATGCTGATATGATGAGAATCTCAGTTAATTGCGTCCTAATGATGGAGAATGACTGTGTTGGACTTTTTCCTTATGAACATTAAATAATAAATTATAATTTCTGGTAGGTTCAAATAAAACGGAATTTACCTAGGTAAGCATTTAATTTAATGTGCTAAAAAAATGTATCATTCAATTTCGACTGAGTAAAAAATAATTAATAAATTATTAAATAAAGGATTAAAAAAGAAAAAACTGCGAAAAGATTTGAAGAAAGACAATTTCCTCTTTTGTTGACTTTGCATATTAAATAGGCTCGTTTCCTGGACTAGCGAGAAAATGTTGCGCATGCACGAAGTCATGACAGAGCAGCAGTTGACCCTTCAACACCGCCATTGTTCCACCATTGTTCCGCCATTGTTCCGCCATCACCACAAAGCCGTTTGCATATCTACTCCTGTCGCCCTTCTGCCACAAAGAAAACATTCATGCAAATGACTGCTGGCACCTGAATAAAGAAATGTATTGATGTACTGTTCACATATCCACACACACACACTTTCACGCTAACCTCTGTCACAGAATGGTTCAGCATTGTATGACTCCTGTCTTTGTGTTTACTGGTCCTGTCATCCCCCCCACCGCACGCGCACGCACACACGCACGCACACACGCACGCTCGCGCGCACGCACACACACGCACGCCCGCGCACACACACGCACACCTCAGGAGGACAGCTTGAGAAAAGGCCAGAGATTGCCAGAGAATAACAGGCTCATTACATTACAGGCAACACGGGCTACATACCTCGGCAGAGTCCCGCTGCAGGGGTCAGAGGTCAGAGGCCACTCTTTTTCCTCTGTTACCCACAATGCACTGCGGTCGTCTCAAAGGAAGGAAATGGGTGCTGATTGGGTGAGAGGCAGCACCTGACAATACCGATGCACGAAGAAGGAAGCTGGGTTTCCTTCTTGATGAGTGAGTTATTGCATACGTAGAGTTGTGGCTCATTATTGTCAAATTATGGATGTACGCTTTCGATGCAAACAGGAATTGGGAAAAGAGGATTGGAAATTATTTACAATTCAGAATTAATAATTCAATAATAATGACATTATTTAAAATGTATGTTGAAAAAAATTGTGTCTTTGAAAAATCTGCCCAACCAAGACACTAGCACATGAATTCCAGATGTTTAAATGTAATTCTTCATGACAAGCTGTGCAACATTGATTTAATATGGAATACATCTAAAACAAATAATACAAACATTTATATATTTATATATATCTATTATATTTTTTTTTTTACTGAGCAAGCACTTACTCTCATTGGTTATCAAAACAAACACAATTACAAGTCAAGGATATGGCGTTTACTTTAAATTCAATATTTAACATCATGTGTCCAACTTCCATTATCAAATCAAAGCTGGCGGACATCCGGGTTGTTTTCTAGAGCAGGCCTGTTAAGAAAGCAAACCTTTTGAAGAACCAGTTTAGAGGACCTCTGGAGGCTTCGTGGCCGCCGCAGCGTTGGGTTACTGCAGAGGCTAATGCGGGGGTTAGCGACCGTACGGGGGTCAACGTGTGTGTGTCGGGGGTCAACGTGTGTGTGTCGGGGGTCCGCCATGTGAACATAAACTTCTGAATTATTCTGAAAGAATAACCTCCTGAAAGTGGTCCGGTGAAGACGACCGTAGTAGTTTTACACGTAGTGGAGCGGCTTGTGAAGCGGCTTGTGAAGCGGCTTGTGAAGCGGCTTGTGAAGCGGCTTGTGAAGCGGCTTGTGAAGTAGCAAGATGGTTTTCTTCTGAGGCATTCGAGTGAAAGCGTCCACAACACAACTGGCACATTATTTCTCCAGATTAATGAAATGTTTTGGGGATTTTGGCTATCACCTGCAGACGGCAATTATGGTGTTTTGTGGATATGATTACCAAAAAAACGCTGGAAAGTAATCGGTACACAGGATGAAGGAAATCAACTCCGGATAATTAGCAAATGCCGATCCATGTTCATGCCAGTAGAAACTGGAAGGGAATTTGAAAAGCCTGTTAGCGTTTTGTTTGTGTTACGTTTGTCTTTACGCAATTAGTGGCAGCCATGTACGAGCCATCAGGCCAGAAGAGATGGTTGTGGCTTCCTATTGCCGGGCCCTAGGCCCACCCCAGGATCTGTCCGAGGAATGCATGGACCATTGGTTCCGGCAGCAACACCTGTCACCCACCGGGATGTTTGTTACAGTGTAATAACAGCTACCAGGGTCAGGGTCAGGGTTAGGGTCAGGGTTAGGGTCCCTGTGTGTTGTGTAAACACGTAGTTATCAGATCAAAAGGGCCTCTGCTGTGTGTACTGTAATGGCGTCTGGATACAGACCTAATCCCCAGCTGACAGGCAGGGCCAGTCGGGCTCTGAACGGCCAGGGGGGGTTCTGTGTCGGCCGCCGGGCGGGGGGGACCCAAACATGGGTCTGGTCCTGTGGGGGCCGCTCCTTAAAGGCCTGGAATGTCAGGCAGACCCAAACACAGTTTGATGGGGCTTTTAGAAGAGAGGAGTGACTGACAGAGGTTTAGAGGAGAGCTGACACAGCAGCCGGCACCGCCGCTGTTTATGTATGTACTGTAGCCCTCCAGAACTGTTTATGAAAACAGTGGCCCACCGCCCATCAGATACGCTCCCAGGCTGGAGCGCAGAGGGGGAGAGGAGAGGAGAGAGGGGGAGAGGAGAGGAGGGGGAGAGGAGAGGGTGGACGAGAGGGGGGAGAGGAGAGGAGAGAGGGGGAGAGGAGAGGAGGGGGAGAGGAGAGGGTGGACTAGAGGAAGAGAGGAGAGTGGGGAGAGGAGAGGAGGGGGAGAGGAGAGGGGGGATAAGAGGAAGAGAGGAGAGGGGGGGAGAGGAGAGAGGGGGAGAGGAGAGAGGGGGAGAGGAGAGAGGGGGGACGAGGGGGGAGAGGAGAGGGGGGGAGAGGGAGGTGAGGAGAGGGGGGAGGAGAGAGGGGACGAGAGGGGGGAGGGGAGACGGGGAGAGGAGAGGGGGGACGAGAGGGGGGAGAGGGGGAGGGGAGAGGGGACGAGGAGGAGAGGGGACGAGGAGGAGAGGGGACGAGAGGGGGTAGAGGAGAGGGGGAGAGGAGAGAGGGGGACAAGAGAGGGGGAGAGGAGACGGGAGAGGAGGAGACGGGAGAGGAGAGGAGGAGAGGGAAGAAACGGACAAAGCCAGCTACTGGGAGAGTCCACCGGCCGGTTGAAGAATAATAAGAGGATCAGAAATATGAAGAAGTTGTTAGGGAGAGACCCGGTGACAAAGGACAAAGGACAATGCTCATTTCATATAAGTGGAGTTCAAATAAGTGCTTCAATCTGATTGAATCTCTCTCTCTCTCTCTCTCTCTCTCGCTCTCTCTCTCCCTGTCTTTAGTCTTTGTTTCTCCCCCCCCATATATTTTACTCTCATCCCTCTCAATTCCCACACAAGTTAAACTCCCAGAGTCGAAGAAGGGACTTTGGCAGCTAATCCTCTTCTGTCTTAACGCTGTCTGCTCTTGTTTTGCCCTCCTGGTCGTCTTCCTGCTTAATTAGCACATATCCCACAATGACAAGCACCCTACACACACACACACACACACACACACACACACACACACACACACACACACACACACACACACACACACACACACACACACACACACACACACACACCCTGCACACACACACACACACCCTGCGCACACACACACACACACCCTGCACACACACACACACACACACACACACACACACACACACACACACACACACACACACACACACACACACACACACACACACACACACACACACACAGTGTCTGTATAACAGCCTCTATTCTCGGGTGTGTGTGTTCCTTTTAAAATCGTATTTAGTCTATTGTGTAAAGACTGTCTCATAAAAATATTTCTAAATTCAATAAGATAGACCAAACTAAACCATCTAGTTGGCAATATATATCAATATGGATCCCAACTTTGTTATTACTGTGAGTTTCATGTAGAGAAAACACACATTCTTATTGGGCTATGTAATGGCGTTTAAAATGAAGAATTCTTGTGAAAGCATCTTGTTTTCTTGGAGCCATTTTAAATGTAACTGATATGTCCTTGATCGTTGATGTGTGGAGGGAACTGTCTCTCAAAGTTCACCTTTTGAAATACATTTTGAATTGTTTTCTGCAGATGTCTAATAATCCCCCTGTGGTCGATCTGAACCTGTTTACTCTGTTTGATTGGCTGTCTGGTAGCGCTGACTCCGAGCATTAATTAACCTCCAAATGGAGAAATTATAGCATGCCCACAAGCATGCAAACACACACGCACACTCATACAAACACACGCACATTCACACACGCACAAGCACACAGTCTTTGTTTTTCATCTGCCTTTAACATTGCACCATGTTATTTTAATGCTGTTTATGTTTCCCTCGCTGTGTCTGTGTTTCTCTCACACAAACCCATTCTCTCACGTGGTCCAGGGCCTTTCTTTTCCAGTCTTTTTGTGTACAGCCATCACTTCATCCTCCACACTGTAACAACTTCTGGCAGCAAAAACAACATAACAGCTTCACGCATTTCAGTTTTCTGCTCAGACACAATTAATCCTCCTCGCCCACACACTCTCTCTCTCTCTCTCTCTCTCTCTCTCTCTCTCTCTCTCTCTCTCTCTCTCTCTCTCTCTCTCTCTCTCTCTCTCTCTCTCTCTCTCTCTCTCTCTCTCTCTCTCTCTCTCTCTCTCTCTCTCTCTCTCTCTCTCTCTCTCTCTCGCTCTCTCTGTCTTTGTCTCTCTGTCTCTCTGACTCGCTCTCTGTCTCTCTCTCTCTGACTCTCTCTCTGTCTCTCTCTCTGACTCTCTCTCTGTCTCTCTCTCTCTCTCTGACTCTCTCTCTCTGTCTCTCTCTGACTCTCTGTCTCTCTGTCTCTGACTCTCTCTGACTCTCTGTGACTCTCTCTCTCTGTCTCTCTCTGACTCTCTGTCTCTCTGTCTCTGACTCGCTCTCTCTGACTCTGTCTTTCTCTCTCTGACTCTCTGTCTCTCTGTCTCTGACTCGCTCTCTCTGACTCTGTCTCTCTCCCTGACGCTCTCTGACTCTCTGTGACTCTCTCTCTGTCTCTGACTCGCTC
>JACYXH010000426.1:645000-660000 GCA_026745465.1 Lota lota | reverse complement strand
TCACCAGTGCTGTGGATGGTACAGGTCTTCTTGTTCTCACCAGTGCTGTGGATGGTGGGACTTGAACGTCAGCAGACGTTTGAGGGGCTGTCTCCTTGCGGATGTCAGGCCCAAGGCATTACGGGACTGTGTGGAAATGAGCCATTAAGATGGAGGATTTATTTATTTTTCTACTTCCCCTTCCCCCAAAGAGCCGACGGAGTGGGAATGCTTTGGAAGCCCCGGAGTAGCAGTGAGTCATGGGAATGTTGTTGTTCTCACTCTGCCGGTTGGAACATAGTCAAACTGGCTTTAGACCATGGGTATAAAGGCATCATTAGGTCGAGACCCGGACACTGAACAGGTGAAGAGATGAAGCACAATGCAGTTCCTTACTGGACGCGCTCCATCTAACATCGCTCTATGAAAGGTGACGCCTCATTCCTGCATATCCATACTGTATTGAGTTGGACTGGCCACCATTTCTCTGTTGGTTTTGGTTATTAAGGAAACTATTAGATTGATTCCAGAAGTACAGTAAATAAAAGGCAGATAAAACCAACACAAAGCATCCTGCTCACAGTACACAGGACACGGTCAAACCAGCTGCACCACTGCATGGCGGAGGTGGGCGGAGCTAAAGACCCGCTCAGCCTCCGTCAGGTGGAGGCACGGCGTGGAGGTGGGCGGAGCTAAAGACACATAGCAGACAGATAGGCCACACCTCCGTCCCACTGGAGGAAAGCACTGGGAGTCCTGGTGAGGTGGCGTCTCATCACCCGGGGCTGAGGGAGGGCGGGTCCTGTACCTCCAGGGTAGCACCGGTCCAGGCTCCAGAGAGGCGGGGTCCTGTACCTCCAGGGTAGCACCGGTCCAGGCTCCAGAGAGGCGGGGTCCTGTACCTCCAGGGTAGCACCGGTCCAGGCTCCAGAGAGGCGGGGTCCTGTACCTCCAGGGTAGCACCGGTCCAGGCTCCAGAGAGGCGGGGTCCTGTACCTCCAGGGTAGCACCGGTCCAGGCTCCAGAGAGGCGGGGTCCTGTACCTCCAGGGTAGCACCGGTCCAGGCTCCAGAGAGGCGGGGTCCTGTACCTCCAGGGTAGCACCGGTCCAGGCTCCAGAGAGGCGGGGTCCTGTACCTCCAGGGTAGCACCGGTCCAGGCTCCAGAGAGGCGGGGTCCTGTACCTCCAGGGTAGCACCGGTCCAGGCTCCAGAGAGGCGGGGTCCTGTACCTCCAGGGTAGCACCGGTCCAGGCTCCAGAGAGGCGGGGTCCTGTACCTCCAGGGTAGCACCGGTCCAGGCTCCAGAGAGGCGGGGTCCTGTACCTAGTCTCTCGGCCATAGTGCGGTAGACGTACGCAGCGTCTTGCTTCTGAATCCATGAGCCAGCCAGCGGCCTCCCATCCATTGACTAATGTGTCTTGATGTTTCTAGGATTACTCGACAGGGCTCGATGACCCTCAACACTTCCGGTAACCGGCTGTAAGCAGTGCGACGGTAACCGGTGACCACACAACACCTCTATGGACGAGACAGGCTCGCGTCTTTAGGAGTTCAGCGTGCTCATTTTGTACTGAGCCTCAAAGTGGCAACAACAGTCATGTTCGGTGAATGTTGAATACACGTCTCTCTCTCTCCTCTCCTCTCTCCTCCCTCCCCTCCCCCCTCTCTCTCTCTCCTCTCTTCCTCTCTCTCTCCCTCCTCTCTCCCTCTCCTCTCTCTCTCCTCTCTCCCTCTCTCTCCTCTGTCTCCTCTCTCTCCTCTCTCTCCTCTCTCCTATCTTCTCTCCTCCCTCCCCTCCCTCCCTCGCTCTCTCTCCCTCTCCTCTCTATCTCCTCCCTCCCTCCCTCCCTCCCTCCCTCCCTCCCTCCCTCCCTCCCTCTCTCCCTCTAGCTGTGCATTACCTCTTTAATCCCTGTGTTTATTTAATAGAAGGCGATGCTGATTTGAAGCCTCGCTGAACTCGCTGGGCAGAGCAGCCATAAGGAACGTGTTAGCCAAGCACCCTCATCTGGATGCCCTCATCTGGATGTACTCTTGGCTTATGGAATACACATTTTGCTTCAATCGTTCAGTTTTCCTCCTTTGCTAATCCTCCCTTTCCTCTTCATTCTAATGAGGAAAGAAACGTTTTCCAACGGGAATATGGCCGTTTGAAAAGTTTCTTTCCTCCTTCCTGTCTTTCTTCTGTTTGTTCTACCGAGGTACTCCTCATTGCTAAAAGAAAAAACAACAGTTACTAAGGCATGATTCATGTTCCCCTCATTGAATTCTCTCTGGTGGAATGTCTTGTGTGGTTACTGGAGAGAGAGAGAGAGGGAGGGGGGGGAGAGGAAGAGAGAGAGAGAGAGAGAGAGAGAGAGAGAGAGAGAGAGAGAGAGAGAGAGAGAGAGAGAGAGAGAGAGAGAGAGAGAGAGAGAGAGAGAGAGAGAGAGAGAGAGAGAGAGAGAGAGAGGAGAGAGAGAGAGAGAGAGAGAGAGAGAGAGAGAGAGAGAGAGAGAGATATGTCTGCTGGTTGGGTTCCCAGTCCGGTTATGAAAAGAATGTGTTTGCTAATGTGTGCGTGGCCATGTGCGTGCGTGCGTGTGTGTGTGTGTGCGCGTGGCCATGTGCGTGCGTGTGCGTGCATTGCGTGATTAAAGTGCCACCAAAGGCTTGTTGTTCGCCCCGTGTGTGTACGTGTTGCTGCTGAGAGTAGAAAGTGGTACGACCCAGACGCCCCCTCAGACCCCCTCCATCCCCCACACCCTGGGCTCCCCCAGCCCTCCGGCTCCAGTCAGGACGGAGGGATGGAAGAGGAGAGGAGAAGGTCTTGAGAGGTTGGCTGATCTTGATCCAGCTCTTGTACATTTCATCTATCGATCCCCTCCCTCTTCTCCTTCCTTATTTCTCCTTCTCCTGGTCTCTGCGTACCCCCTGGTGGGTTCTCCTTCTCCCGGGGGTCTCTGCGTACCCCCTGGTGGGTTCTCCTTCTCCTGGGGTTCTCCTTCTCCCGGGGGTCTCTGCGTACCCCCTGGTGGGTTCTCCTTCTCCCGGGGGTCTCTGCGTACCCCCTGGTGGGGTCTCCTTCTCCCGGGGGTCTCTGCGTACCCCCTGGTGGGTTCTCCTTCTCCTGGGGTTCTCCTTCTCCCGGGGGTCTCTGCGTACCCCCTGGTGGGTTCTCCTTCTCCTGGGGTTCTCCTTCTCCCGGGGGTCTCTGCGTACCCCCTGGTGGGGTCTCCTGCTGGGGTTGTGCAGGTCCTTACATGAGGGTCTTTCTCCTTCTCCTTCTGCTATAATCCGTTCTCCAGAGCAGGTTCTCCTAACCACGGTTCTCCTCACCGCGGTTCTCCTCACCACGGTTCTCCTCACCGCGGTTCTCCTCACCGCGGTTCTCCTCACCGTGGTTCTCCTCACCACGGTTCTCCTCACCACGGTTCTCCTCACCACGGTTCTCCTCACCACGCTCTCTCCTCACCGCGGTTCTCCTCACCACGGTTCTCCTCACCACAGTTCTCCTCACCACGCTCTCTCCTCACCACGGTTCTCCTCACCGTGGTTCTCCTCACCACGGTTCTCCTCACCGCGGTTCTCCTCCACTGCACTCGTGTCCCTCCCTCGGTCTGCCTTGCTCATGGGCCCTGATGAGGCTGAGCGCTCCCAGATAGCTCCCACCTGGGGACATGCTGCCACCATTAGGCCTGCTGGACAGATAAGGCGGCCATTACACACGCTTGATCATTTCATGACTACCGCAACAATGCCAGCGACGCCCCTTCTGACGTAAGCCCACCATCATTTACACACGCACACAGACCCTTTTTGTCTCCTGTGTGTGTGTGTGTGTGTGTGTGTGTGTGTGTGTGTGTGTGTGTGTGTGTGTGTGTGTGTGTGTGTGTGTTGGGAGAGATTGCAGTAGTGGGCATTGTGGGTCAGGGGGCCATTTTGAAGAAGCAATAAATGTTAAATGTGTCTGACATCTTCAGTATCCATTACGAGAGAGAGAGAGAGAGAGAGAGAGAGAGAGAGAGAGAGAGAGAGAGAGAGAGAGAGAGAGAGAGAGAGAGAGAGAGAGAGAGAGAGAGAGAGAGAGAGAGAGAGAGAGAGAGAGAGAGAGAGAGAGAGAGAGAGAGAGAGAGAGAGAGAGAGAGAGAGAGAGAGAGAGAGAGAGAGAGAGATCAATAGAAGCAGAATGCAGGATGGATTCAGGCTCGGAGATCTTTCAGATTAGTGGCTCGATTAGAGACGAATATGGAGTCCTATTCATGCGACCTTAGCAGGGACCGGCTGAACTAAGTGGTCACAGTGCAGTTACATTCAACCCTCCCCCCTACTGCTCCCCCCCAGTCCCCAACTCACCCCCTACTAACCTTAACCCTCACCCCCTACTACCCTTCACCCCCTACTAACACTAACCCTCACCCCCTACTAACCTTAACCCTCACCACCTACTAACCTTAAGCCTCACCCCCTACTAACCTTAACCCTCTACTAACCCTCACCCCCTACTAACCCTCACCCCCTACTAACCCTCACCCCCTACTACCCCTCACCCTCTACTAACCCTAACCCTCACCCCCTACTACCCCTCACCCTCTACTACCCCTCACCCTCTACTAACCCTAACCCTTACCCCCTACTAACCCTAACCCTTACCCCCTACTAACCTTAAGCCTCTACTAACCCTCACCCCCTACTAACCCTCACCCCTACTAACCTTAACCTCACCACATACTAACCCTAACCCTCACCCCCTACTAACCCTAACCCTCACCCCCTACTAACCCTCACCCCCTACTAACCCTAACCCTCACCCCCTACTAACCCTAACCCTCACCCCCTACTAACCCTCACCCCCTACTAACCCTAACCCTCACCCCCTACTAACCCTCACCCCCTACTAACCCTAACCCTTACCCCCTACTAACCCTCACCCCCTACTAACCCTAACCCTCACCCCCTACTAACCCTCACCCCCTACTAACCCTAACCCTCACCCCTACTAACCCTACCCTCACCCCTACTAACCCTAACCCTCACCCCTACTAACCCTAACCCTCACCCCCTACTAACCTTAACCCTCTACTAACCCTCACCCCCTACTAACCCTCACCCCCTACTAACCCTAACCCTCACCCCCTACTAACCCTCACCCCCTACTAACCCTAACCCTCACCCCCTACTAACCCTAACCTTCACCCCCTACTAACCTCACCTCCCTAACCCTATCACCCCACTAACCTTCACCCCCTACTAACCCTTAACCTCACCCCCTACTAACCCTCACCCCCTACTAACCCTAACCCTCACCCCCTACTAACCCTCACCCCCTACTAACCCTAACCCTTACCCCCTACTAACCCTAACCTCACCCCCTACTAACCCTCACCCCCTACTAACCCTCACCCCTCTAACCCTCACCCCCTACTAACCCTAACCTTCACCCCCTTAGAGAGATTTAGAGAGGAGATTCGCTGAGGCTTTTGGAGACAGAGCACAAGGTTTTACGCTGTTGTAAGGTTTGTGTTGTAAGGTTTGTGTTATAAGACTTGCGTTGTAAGGTTTGTGTTGTAAGGTTTGTGTTGTAAGGTTTGTGTTGTAAGGTTTGTGTTGTAAGGTTTGTGTTGTAAGGTTTGTGTTGTAAGGTTTGTGTTGTAAGGTTTGTGTTGTAAGACTTGTGTTGTAAGGTTTGTGTTGTAAGGTTTGTGTTGTAAGGTTTGTGTTGTAAGACTTGTGTTGTAAGGTTTGTGTTGTAAGGTTTGTGTTGTAAGGTTTGTGTTGTAAGGTTTGTGTTGTAAGGTTTGTGTTGTAAGGTTTGTGTTGTAAGACTTGTGTTGTAAGGTTTGTGTTGTAAGGTTTGTGTTGTAAGGTTTGTGTTGTAAGGTTTGTGTTGTAAGACTTGTGTTGTAAGGTTTGTGTTGTAAGACTTGTGTTATAAGACTTGTGTTGTAAGGTTTGTGTTGTAAGACTTGTGTTGTAAGACTTGTGTTATAAGACTTGTGTTGTAAGGTTTGTGTTGTAAGACTTGTGTTGTAAGGTTTGTGTTGTAAGATTTGTGTTGTAAGGTTTGTGTTATAAGACTTGTGTTGTAAGACTTGTGTTATAAGACTTGTGTTATAAGACTTGTGTTGTAAGACTTGTGTTATAAGACTTGTGTTGTAAGACTTGTGTTATAAGACTTGTGTTGTAAGACTTGTGTTATAAGACTTGTGTTATAAGACTTGTGTTGTAAGATTTGTGTTGCATGGCTTGTGTTGTAAGACTTGTGTTATAAGACTTGTGTTGTAAGATTTGTGTTGTAAGACTTGTGTTGTAAGACTTGTGTTATAAGACTTGTGTTATAAGACTTGTGTTATAAGACTTGTGTTGTAAGGTTTGTGTTGTAAGACTTGTGTTGGAAGGTTTGTGTTGTAAGACTTGTGTTGCATGGCTTGTGTTGTAAGACTTGTGTTGCATGGCTTGTGTTGTAAGACTTGTAATGCTTTGTGAAATGAGTTCAGGTCATGCCTTGCAGATGCCTCAATAGTTGTTGCACTCTGGAGTTATTGAGCAGATTGGATGAAAGATAATATTTGTCATGTGGTGCTGGTGTGTTTCTGTGTGACGGTGATCACAAAAAAGGACAATCCTGTTGCTCTGTCTGAGGAGGTTTTGTGTTTTGGAAGACCATAGAAACCATTGAACCCATCACGGCTCTTTGCATGGCCCAGTTTCAACTTCATGCAAATCCAAGCAAAGAGTGTGATTCTGGGCATGCAGAGGAACCAGTCCAACTGGTTCCATCAGGACATAAACCAGTCCCGAATGTTAACGCTCTACTGGGGGGAGTTTTTAATATTGAGTATCCATAGAAAGATTGTTTGTGATTGTGTTAATGTTGCGTGTAGTCTTAACGTGGACACAGACGGTCTGTGACGTCTCCTGGGATTTCCGTGGGTCTTTTGAGATAGCGCTGTAGCTGCGGGGAGGAGCGGGATTGACAGATGAAGAATTTTTGCCTCAACTGGTGTCACCAGAGATATGAAGAGTAAACAAGACTGGTATCACTATACCAGAGATATGAAGAGTAAACAAGACTCAGATTTAGCCTAATGAAACCCTTTCTCGCACACACGATGCTGCTGTGCGAACGGCCATTTTAAATTAGATGAATAAATTTGGAAGCTTAATTATTTTTGGTGCTTTGAGCTATTCTTCTGCTCAATGTTCAAATAGAAGAGAGAAAAACAAACTTATGATCCCTACAGACAAATACGTACGTTCAACCCTCCGAAATCCCTTCTCTCTCTCTCTCCCCAACCTCTCTCTCTCTCTCCCCAACCTCTCTCTCTCTCTCTCTCTCCCCAACCTCTCTCTCTCCCCAACCTCTCGCTCTCTCTCTCTCCCCAACCTCTCTCTCTCTCTCTCTCCCCCCAACCTCTCTCTCTCTCTCCCCAACCTCTCTCTCTCTCTCTCTCTCTGTCACCTTCCTGATAGGTACTCTCTCTCGTCGGCGCACAATTAGGCTCCAAATAAACAAAAACTCAATTAACCAATTGTTTTTTCCTTTCAGAAGATTGTGGTAATTTCTAGGACTGAGCAAATAATCCAACAGTAAATTGAGCGACAAAAATCCTCTCCAACGCAAGCCATGACTCAATGTGGTGAACGGTGTGAGTGAACGATGTGAGTGAACAATGTGTGGGTGAACGATGTGTGGGTGAACGATGTGTGGGTGAACGGTGTGTGAACGATGTGTGGGTGAACGATGTGTGGGTGAACGGTGTGTGAACGATGTGTGGGTGAACGATGTGTGGGTGAACGATGTGTGGGTGAACGGTGTGTGAACGATGTGTGGGTGAACGATGTGTGGGTGAACGATGTGTGGGTGAACGATGTGAGTGAACGATGTGTGGGTGAACGGTGTGTGAGTGAACGATGTGTGGGTGAACGATGTGAGTGAACGATGTGTGGGTGAACGATGTGTGGGTGAACGATGTGTGGGTGAACGGTGTGTGAACGATGTGGGGGTGAACGATGTGTGGGTGAACGATGTGTGGGTGAACGATGTGTGAGTGAACGGTGTGTGAACGGTGTGTGGGTGAACGATGTGTGGGTGAACGATGTGTGAGTGAACGGTGTGTGAACGGTGTGTGGGTGAACGATGTGTGAGTGAACGGTGTGTGAACGGTGTGTGGGTGAACGGTGTGTGGGTGAATTGTGTGTGGGTGAATTGTGTGTGAATGGTGTGTGGGTGAACGGTGTGTGGGTGAATTGTGTGTGGGTGAACGGTGTGTGGGTGAATTGTGTGTGGGTGAATTGTGTGTGGGTGAACGGTGTGTTAACGATGTGTGGGTGAACGATGTGTGGGTGAATGATGTGTGAGTGAACGATGTGTGGGTGAACGATGTGTGGGTGAACGATGTGTGGGTGAACGGTACAGTCTTGTAAATGAAAAGTGAGGGTGAGGTAAACTGTACGAAGTTCAACTGGTAAATGTGAATTGTAACATTCTGAGTTCAAGAGCTATCTTGTATTACAAATGTATTCAAGGGAACACTAGTCAACAAAGTACAGTGGATCATCGTGGCATCATGACTCACAGCCAACATCTAAATAGTCTTTAGGACAAGATTTAGGACCACCCCTCCCCACTTGCCCTACACATACATACCTACTGGCCAGGTCAGTACTGCAGTCCATGGGTCATACTGGTCAGGGTCCATGGGTCATACTGGTCAGGTCAGTTCTGCGGTCCATGGGTCATACTGGTCAGGGTCCATGGGTCATACTGGTCAGGTCAGTTCTGCGGTCCATGGGTCATACTGGTCAGGTCAGTTCTGCGGTCCATGGGTCATACTGGTCAGGTCAGTTCTGCGGTCCATGGGTCATACTGGTCAGGTCAGTACTGCGCTCCATGGGTCATACTGGTCAGGTCAGTACTGCGCTCCATGGGTCATACTGGTCAGGTCAGTACTGCGCTCCATGGGTTGTCCAAGGGGGAGAAGAGGGAGAGAGGGGGGCTCTTGGGGGGAGGAGAAAGGGGGGCCTAGGAGACCGAACTTCTCTGGGATGGGAAACAATTATTCCCCCCTCTCTCCCCCCTTCTTTAAGCTCCCTCTGTCCACAGCCATTCTCTCTGTCTCCCTCCCTCTCCCTCTCTCTCCCTCTCCCCCTCTCTATTTCTCCCCTCCTGTCCTGGGGCTCCAGATACTCTATTTATTTATGGACTCCAAAACGGAAATGTACTCCGTCGTGGGGGGGGGGGGGGGGGGGGGTCAGTGTGTGTGTGTCTGTGTGTATTTGTGCATGTCTGTGTGTTAGTGCATGTATGTGTGTGTTAGTGTATGTGTAGGTCTGTGCGTGTAAGTGTGTCTGTGTGTGTTAGTTCATGTGTGTGTTAGTGCATGTATGTGTGTGTTAGTGTGTGTGTTAGTGCATGTGTGCGTGTTAGTGCATGTGTGTGCGTGTGTCAGTGCATGGGCCTTCACCATGATGTGTGATGTGCGTAGATGTGTGTGTTCGAGTATGTCTCAAGGTTCACTTCATTATTTGCTCTGTGTGTGTGCGTGGCCTGCCGACTGAGGACTGAAGGGAAGTCAGGCGACACGCGAGGTAGCTGGCCGTTGCTATGGCAGCAGAGCAGGGAGGAAGTGGCGCTGTGATGGACAGGAAGCTGTTAGTTGTTTTTGATGTGTGTGGACATCAAACCAGCAGGTTTACGGCCACGAAGAGAATCAGCTGCTACCTGAAGTCGCTTGTCCTGCCGTCCGTCCTCCAAGCGTCCTGCAGCATCCCAGACGTACTCCACAGAACAGCCACTCAGACGCCTCTCTCCCCGGTGGCCACGCCCTGCTGCAGGCCTGCAGGAAACGGCTCCAAACTCCCGGTGAGTCGCAGAAGAGGGAGATCCCAACGCTACAAGGGTCTCCATTATATGAGGCCTAGCGGTTGTGTGTCGCGTTCCTCAGCCCTTTCCTGTACTTGACCTTTGGTTGACCCGCGTAAGAACCCTTTGAAAGGAGTCACAGAGACGGCGGTGTGTGTTTGTGTGTAGTGTTGTGTGTATTAGTGTGTGTGTGAGTGGGAGTGGGGGTTTAGAGTGCCAACATTCTATTAGCCTCAGCGCTATCGCTACCATCATTCCAGAACACTCTTGTAATTGCTCCCTGTGATCTCTCTCTCTCTCTCTCTCTCTTTCTCTCTCTCTCTCTCTCTCTCTCTCTCTCTCTCTCTCTCTCTCTCTCTCTCTCTCTCTCTCTAATCATCTAAATTACTTTTGAAGCTCACCAACCCTTCAGCCATTCCTTCTCACGTTTGGTTCTTAAAACAAAAAAGACCATCAGCCCTTATGAAGAACGTGAAACTTCCTGTACGAACGTTTGCGATGGTCTGCACCAGAAGCAGCCTCTATCAGAGGAGCCTGGCCCCACAGCTCTCCAACCCACGCTGCACTGTGCTGCTGCATACATCAGGAGACGTGGTGGTGGTGGAATGCCAGGGGAAGCAGCCGCGAGATGTGTGGGGCGCTCAGACGGATGAGATGTCTCCCCACGCGCGCGTCGGCTCTCGTTGGGATCAGAATGGGTAATGTGTTTGGTTAGGTGATTTCCATCCCCTTTAATCACGCTAGGCTGCCTCCTGTGTTAGTTTATACCTTACCTTTATACCCACCCTTCATAACACAGAGGAATACGTGTGGATTAACCTCTGCGCTCTGAGAACAGAGCTCTGCGCTCTAAGAACAGAGCTGAGAACAGAGCTGAGAACAGAGCTGAGAACAGAGCTCTGCGCTCTGAGAACAGAGCTGAGAACAGAGCTGAGAACAGAGCTGAGAACAGAGCTGAGAACAGAGCTGAGAACAGAGCTGAGAACAGAGCTGAGAACAGAGCTGAGAACAGAGCTGAGAACAGAGCTGAGGTTAGAGGTGGACCTGTATGCTGCTCTGTTCATAGACGTAGAACATCGCCCCCCAGTCCTGACAAACAGCCCTGAAATAGGGGGGCTCGTTTGGTAGCGCTCCAGAGATCGATGAACAACATACCATATGATTATTTGCTCTGTAAAATAGAGATGAGTTAAAGCAGAACCTGGGCGGGAACGTTGTATACATTGACATGCATACGGTGGGAGGAGGTTCAAAACGTACGGAAGCAGAGTTTGGTTGTGCGTGATAAACAATAGCACCACAGAATGACCGCAATAAGATGCTAATCAGCGAGAGGCATTTCAACTATCCCATTACACATGGAGCACATTGGGAAATTATTTTGGAAATATGCTAAGATCCAGCCACTTATATATGGCTGTATATTACCGTATATATATATATATATATATATATATATATATATATATATATATATATATATAGGTTACCTCTTCACTCAAAAATGTTTGTGTGAATATACGTCTGCGTGCATATATGTATGCGTGTGTGTGTGTGTGTTTGTGTGTCTGTATGTGTGTCAGACTGCATACGTGTGTGTGTGTGTCTGCGTGTGTGTGTGTGTGTCTGCGTGTGTCTGTGTGTGTGTGTGTCTGCGTGTCTGTGTGTCTGCGTGTGTGTGTGTGTGTCTGTGTGTCTGCGTGTCTGTGTGTCTGTGTGTGTGTCTGCGTGTGTGTCTGCGTGTGTGTGTGTGTCTGCGTGTGTGTGTCTGCGTGTGTCTGTGTGTGTGTGTGTCTGCGTGTCTGTGTGTGTGTGTGTGTCTGCATGTGTGTGTGTGTGTGTCTGCGTGTCTGTGTGTGTGCGGACAGCCAGTTGTAGCTCTTCACCTACATGACCAGGACTGCTGTCCTTATCATGTCGTACCTCTCTGGTTGGAATTTATCTGCCTGCTGAGCTCCGATTGGCCCTTATCTGCAAGCCTGGCCCTGATTGGGCGGTCATAAAGCAGGGCTGTAATGAGGCATGAATAGCCTGATAACAGACTGATACTGGGGTTCAATACCAGCAGAGATATTACCACGTTGAAATACTCCTGAGTGCCTTCAATCACTTCCTGATGTTTTTAGATGGATGACCGAAAATGCTTTCAAGTTGTATTGATGGCACCACTAAACTGTGTTTGTAACGCAACGTTAATCCAAATGTGTCTATGAATAAGTAAATCAGTAAATATCATCTCTTCATATATTTATTCTTTTATACACAAAATGTGTTCTGCACATTTTGGAGTCGTTGTCGTCTGAAGTGACAACAATCCTTAAGATGCCATGGGTACAAAATAAATAAATATATATTATTATCTAACCCTATCTCCAGGGAAGTTAAAGTACACGGGATACTACCCTCCACCTCTAGGGGGGGTTAGTATCCCACAATCCTCCTCACCAGGATGTGATGGTGTGTGTGTGTGTGTGTGTGTGTGTGCGTGTGTGCATTTCTGTGTGTGTGTGTGTTAATTTATGTGTATTCATTTCTGTATGTGAGTGTGTGTGTGCGCGTGCACGTGTTTAAGCATGCATGTGAGTATGTGTGTGTGTGTAAGGATGTATGTGAGTGCGTGTGTGTTTAAGCATGCATGTGAGTGTGTGTGTTGTGTATGTGAGTGCTGTTAGTTTGCAGATGCAGTTATGTGTGTATCAGGGTACTGTAAAGACAGATATCTAAGGTTGTATTTGTTATTTCTAACGTCTGTATTCATCTTTTAAACGATGCCAGGCAGACCCAGCAGAACAGACCTCAAGCAGTCCCATCTGGAGGAAAGACTTCTTACTGTTGTTGAGAATACGTTAGGCTGACATCGCTCAGGACTTAAAATACATTCAAGTTGTTACAATTCCAGTCAATCACGTACTTTACGTTCGTTAAATAATCGTTTCAGTACCGTGGTGCCTTGTGTTGGGCAACAAGGAAAGGAAAACTTTCCCCATATTTGACCAGGTAGGCCTACAGAGTAGACTCAACACCACCCTTAAACGACTTAATATACATGGATTTTCATTTCTTAAAATAAATATAGTGTGCTCATTTGAGCTGATATTAGAGTGTTCAAGTTTTCTTAGGTTATAATTAAACTAACCTAATAATTAATATTCAAACCGCCGTTCGCTAGTTTTCCCAGAGAAACCATTCCGGACCGTTTAATAGAGTATATCAGGAGCATCCAGATCTCAATTATCATGCTTAATGAGGGGCCGACTCTGGAGGAAACTCCTTCGGCAACCTTCAAAGGCCCTCAGAAGAACATCTGAGGGCCTTTATCTCACAAAGTTTCTCCTTCATTTGAATAATTCTCTGAATGGGCCAGAGGGAGATGGCAGCGCTGTCCTGACGTCTGAGACGGAGGGGTGGGGGGGGCTTTACGTAGTGGCCCATCCGATGGCTTAGAGTTCAAGGTCTGGCTCCTCTATCTCTCCCTCTCTTCTCTGTACTTGTACCTCTCTCTCACTCTCTTCTCTGTACTTGTACCTCTCTCTCACTCTCTTCTCTGTACTTGTACCTCTCTCCCTCTCTTCTCTGTACTTGTACCTCTCTCTCCCTCTCTTCTCTGTACTTGTACCTCTCTCTCCCTCTCTTCTCTGTACTTGTACCTCTCTCTCCCTCTCTTCTCTGTACTTGTACCTCTCTCTCCCTCTCTTCTCTGTACTTGTACCTCTCTCTCCCTCTCTTCTCTGTACTTGTACCTCTCTCTCCCTCTCTTCTCTGTACTTGTACCTCTCTCTCTCTCTTCTCTGTACTTGTACCTCTCTCTCCCTCTCTTCTCTGTACTTGTACCTCTCTCTCCCTCTCTTCTCTGTACTTGTACCTCTCTCTACCTCTCTTCTCTGTACTTGTACCTCTCTCTACCTCTCTTCTCTGTACTTGTACCTCTCTCTCCCTCTCTTCTCTGTACTTGTACCTCTCTCTCCCTCTCTTCTCTGTACTTGTACCTCTCTCTCCCTCTCTTCTCTGTACTTGTACCTCTCTCTACCTCTCTTCTCTGTACTTGTACCTCTCTCTACCTCTCTTCTCTGTACTTGTACCTCTCTCTACCTCTCTTCTCTGTACTTGTACCTCTCTCTACCTCTCTTCTCTGTACTTGTACCTCTGTCGCTCTCTTTTACGCTCCTGCATATATAACATATATAAAGCATGCATGCATGCACCCAAAACACACACACCTCCAAATGCACGTGGACTTGCAAACACGTGCATACACACAGATGTCAATGGAGGAGACAAACTATCTGAGATGTCTGAACCATTGTGTGTGTGTGTGTGTGTGTGTGTGTCTGTGGTTGCAATAATGTGTGTGTGTGTGTGTGTGTGTGTGTGTGTGTGTGTGTGTGTGTGTGTGTGTGTGTGTGTGTGTGTGTGGATTGTGTGCGTGCATAAACCGAAACTGAAATAAAGAAATACTGATAGAAACAGCAATCTGTTAACTGATAATAACTGAAACTGAGCTGGCAAAGAAAACGAACAGAAACACAGGACTCAAAAACCAAATAGAAATACTTTGTGAAGGGCAAGGGAGATTTCAAGCCTTTACCTTTCTACTTCTGGGAGGAAAGACTTTCATCCTATGCTAGCTCACCCTAACCCTGGTGTCTGCCCCAGCATCTTGTCACCCTAACCCTGGTGTCTGCCCCAGCATCTTGTCCCCCTAACCCTGGTGTCTGCCCCAGCATCTTGTCCCCCTAACCCTGGTGTCTGCCCCAGCATCTTGTCCCCCTAACCCTGGTGTCTGCCCCAGCATCTTGTCCCCCTAACCCTGGTGTCTGCCCCAGCATCTTGTCCCCCTAACCCTGGTGTCTGCCCCAGCATCTTGTCCCCCTAACCCTGGTGTCTGCCCCAGCATCTTGTCCCCCTAACCCTGGTGTCTGCCCCAGCATCTTGTCCCCCTAACCCTGGTGTCTGCCCCAGCATCTTGTCCCCCTAGCCCTGGTGTCTGCCCCAGCATCTTGTCCCCCTAACCCTGGTGTCTGCCCCAGCATCTTGTCCCCCTAACCCTGGTGTCTGCCCCAGCATCTTGTCCCCCTAGCCCTGGTGTCTGCCCCAGCATCTTGTCCCCCTAACCCGGTCTGCAGACAGCAGTCATCTGCTCTCAGGAACATAGGGTGTCCCTCAAGATGTGGCAGA